>JANHGN010002714.1:0-70857 GCA_024605025.1 Megaceryle maxima
CCGCCCCGGTCCCCCCCGTCCCTCCCCCTCGCTCGGCTCTCCCGGGTAGGGCTCAGTCACTCCTTCGGCTCTTTCCGACGTAAGGAGACGGTCCCAAGTGTGTGTGTGTGTGTGTGTGTGTAGCGGGAGGGGGCGGCGGCGGGAAGATGGGGACGAGGACGGGGACGACGCGCCTCGCCCGAGCCTTTAATTAGAAACGCGCTGAGGAGCCTCTGAAATATTCATGCCCCTGGCGCGGCTCCCCGTCAGGCGGGTCCCCGGCCCTACGGCAGCCGCCGCGCTCTCCGCCGTCCCCTGCGGGGGGCCGGGTGGCAGGGTCGGGCGGGGAAGCCGCCTGTTTACCGGGAAATCCGGGCCTGGAAGCGGCGGGGAAGGGGAGGTGTTGGGGCGGGGGCGAGCTGTTGGGGAAGGGGAAGGCTATTTTCTACTCCCGCCGAGCGGGAAGCGCGTGGAGAGATGGCTGGAGCGAGGTCTGTGTAGAAGAGGCGGGCGTGTCGCCTTTCTCGCCGATTCTTGGCAAGGGCAGTCCCAGGTGGCGAGGCGGCTTCCTGGGTTCTCGATGCGGCGCTGCCTGGAAGCGCTCCCGGCGGGGCCGGATGGGGTGAGGAGGAGAGCGGAGGCTGCGGCCCCGGCAGCCGGGACCCTACCGGAACCCTACCGGCTCCCTCAGCAGAGGGTGTCAGCCCGAGCGAAGGGGACGTGGTGGCGTGAGGAGCCGGCGTTGGAGGGCGAGTGGGGCGACAGCCTCCTGGGATCGCTGTGCTTCCCTGTAAAAGCCAGAGCCACCTCCCCACAGTAAATACATTCGGCCCAAATCCTCCACCGCCCTCCCCGCGGAGCCCCTCGGAACGTGTGGAGCGAGGGGGGTGGAACACGATCCGGCGGAACTTTTCTGTTTACTTTGATTGTGTGGATAAACCTCTCCCTTGGCAGCTGAAACGGGCAAATATGGAGCTGGATCGCGTGGCAGGCGTACTTTCCAAACCCCGAAAGCCGACGGAGTGGGAGCGTGAGATGCTGGGGGTCCGCCCCCCGCGGATCGGAGGCAGTGGCGACGGGCCCGCGAGGGGCGGCCGGTAGCGGCGGGCAGGGCCGCGCACCCCGCGCTGCTCCGATGGCCACCGCGGACAGGTAGCGCGCGCCACCAGCCCCTCCACAGGCAGCGGCAACGGCGACCCCCAGCGGCCGCTACCGAGCCCGAGACTGGCGCTGCCGCTGCAAGCGGCCAGGCGGCGCTGAGGGGCGCGGCCCGACACCCGAGCGCCAGGGACCGGCGGGCGGCCGTTAACGGTCGTCCCGCGGCCCCCCGGAGGAGCCGCCGCTTCCCGGCGGGCAGAGAGCGGGAGGGGGGGAGCTGGACGGAGGACTCGTGCGAGCTGTCAGATAGACTACGGGAAAAACGGCTATATCCGTTCCTCAGCGCTCCCTGTACCTCTCTTACTTTGTGACATTATATCCCCTAACTACCACGTTAGTATTTTTACCTGTATTAGCCGATTTATCTTCCCTTTAAAAACAACACACAAGTGGCATGTGCATCTTTTGCTACAAAAGTCTTAGCCCATGCTGTCCCAATGAAGTTACTAATAATAAATAAATAAATGTGAGAAACCACACGATGACGACAGACACCTAAAGGCAAGACTGAGCAAGAATCTCTTGTCATGAGTCCAGAATCCCACCTCATCTTTGGCATCCTGGTTTGTTTCCAGTCACCTTAAGACACAGGGGGAAAAAATAAATTGAATGAGAAGTTCGACAGTGAAAAAGAATGGCAATTTGCATGACTATGGCTATATTTACAAGTTAGTCATACCAAATATTGACACATTAGGGTCACCTGATGGAAATAGGGAAGGTGGGAAACCGAGCCAGGTAGTATACAGCCTGGTGGTTTTTTTCTATGATTACATTCCAAGTAGTCCTTCACCCAAAGTAATCTCTTTGGAAAAAGGTAGATACAGCTGCAGAACTGAAAGCAATGTTTGGGAAGTCAACACCTGTACTAATTCTCCCCTAGTTTACAGCTGCAATTTCTGTGTCATTTTTGGTCACCATTCTATAAGGAAGGAGCAGCCTGTGTTTTGAGTGCATGGCAGTCAACTCAGGAACATCATGCTGCATCTTTCCTAGTTAGATGTACCCAGACGTGTCTGGCATGGAGACCAGCTGGCATTGATCGACCTGCAAGTTGTTGAGTAATATTGTTAATGTAGTTTTATTCATATGGAAGAGGCAGTGGACGTTATTAGAAACTCTGTTAATCCCTCTTAGGAGGTAACTGACAGTCTGGGAATGGGGTAGCTGGCATCAGCCAAAGACACACCAAAAAATTTAAAAATTAACATTGTAGAGCATTTCATTCCATTGCTTGGGAATATTCCCTTTGAATTTACTAATGTACATTTAGACTCATAATAACTTGGACATGATGTAGACAAATAAACAGCCTGTTGCCTTTTTTATGCACACAGAAGATGAGGCAAGAGTGTGTTCTGATGTGTTTACACTGCATTATACAAAGATGTAAAAAAGATCCCATGACTTCAGTGGAGTTAATCGAAATTCACACTGACAGATTTAGGATATTTTGACATTCCAACAGGTTACATTTTCTTAGGGCTCCATCTAAGCTAACCATCTAGATACTAATCACCTAAATGCTACCAAGCTCTTACTCTGTATATATATTGCCAAAACTGTGATTCCAGGGACTTCCACCCACCTCCAGTCTGACTCCCGAGGCTTCTGAATTGAGTAGGTGCACTGTTTGCCATGACCGCTCACAGGTTCTTGGACTTCTTCCTTGGATACCAGGAAGTGCCTGACTCTTGTCAACACTAAGCATCCAGGGTGGTGAAGAAAGCATTCTTCTGGGTTTTTATAAGATGTACACTTTAATCCCTTCAGGTAAAGACGAAAGATGAACACACCTTCCCAGCCAGGACAAAAACCTGCTTGCTTTCCTTGACAGAAGACAGAGAGGGAGGTATGAAACCTAGTCTCAAAAAGCAACATGAACCTGGGAGAGCAGATCATAGAGGAAATCCTATACAATGAGCATTTTGCCTTGTCCTGTACGGTAGGTTTCATTTTAAAACACCTGCTGTGATTTTTTTACTTATTTTTACAGGACATGAAGTTAGTGAACTCTTCTGCAATTGAAATCTATAATAGATCAATCTACAATGTTGTTAGAAATGTCTTGTCTTTAAGCATCTTGCTCTTCTAAGTAAGGACCTGGTGAAGTAAGCATGCACAAATGGGAGGATCACATGCAGTATTTGGTGGATAGTTTTAACTGATATATGTTCCATACTCCCTTGGTGGTTATGAAACAGAGGCACTATATTTATGATTCAGAACAAATGCCAGTCAAAATTTCTACCTTTGTTAAATAACACACATTAGTCACTGTTTACACCAATTCCGTTCTGTTATGCCATGCTAAAGGAAATACATCTTGACTTCTTTTACTTACGTGGTGTACGTGAAAAAAAGAAAATGTGTTCCCTTCCATTCTGTCTTCTAAGACTGGTGAAATTTTCATGCTAAGAGCCCTGCAGTTTCAAACATGCTCTTGTTTCTGCTGATTATAACAGACATAAGGGCTCCTATCTATATTTAATAAAAGCAAGTACAACATTTTCTGAAGTGATTGCAGAGCAGAGCTGATTGTCTAAATCAGGCTCATAACCAATACATGAACTGAGTGTACACTTGGGAGAAAAATCCAATGGACATTCATAAGACTAGACTGTAAAAACGTTTCTTGCATTGCTCCTATTGATCTTAAAACCTCAAAACAATATTCTGAAATACAATTTTTCCTTAGACATCACATCAACTTACAAAAATGTTAAGTTGCACTGCTGGTTTAAAAATTACACTTTTCACTCCTCACAAAAGAAAAACGATATTTATCTTTACATTACACATCAATCCTGCTAGAGATAAATATTATGGAATGAGATGGGGCTGACAATTCTGTAGGGTTATTAGAGTGGGTATCTGTTGGTTGACATGGAAACTGGACTTCCCAAATATTGACCACACACATGGAATCCACATGTATGATAGTCCCTTTCTAAATCTATATAGAAAAATATATACATGGCACTCAACAGGTGATACTTTCCAAAATCTCTGTTCCAAGTTCTGAAAATGCAGAATATGTTTTCAATATAATGCATTGTACATAAGTATAATATTTATGCACCTGGCTCAGTCATCTCTGTGAGCCTCCAACTCTCAGGGGCAATGCCCAGTGACAGCTGCTGGGGAAAGTAAAGATGAGGCATTAAGAATTCCTGTAGCACTGAATCAGCCAGAAAACATACATAACTAGTACAAAAACTTCAACAGATGTTAGGGTTATTAAAGCCAATTGAGCATTTTAAGGACTTTCTCCACTTCCTACCTGATGCAAATGCCAGCAGGATTAAAATCCCATCAGTCATCACTGCAATCAAAAGTGAAGAACTTTGATACAGTTCCCAAATGGTGTATCCATATTAGACAGGGACAGCTTAATGTTTGGTAGAAAGTTTAAAAAAAAAAAAACACAACCAAAAACCAAATAAAAAGCCACAACAAAACCCACAGCAAAAACCCAAAACAGATTTCTGGCTGTAGCTTTTCTCTGTGTGTAAAGACAGCCCTGGGTCAGCCAACACACCACTTACTGAGACAGTTTCAAAGTTATTGTCGGTCAACTTTTCAGTGGTGCACCAATGCAGCAGTGCTGCATCAATGCAAAGTTACTGTGGAAATGTTGCTGAAACAGCAGGAGGAAACTTTAGTCTTACGAGAATAATCTCACTTTAGTTGCCCTTCATGGTCTTCAAAGTATCCCCTGAAATCTTCAGAGACCACTCCTCTGAATTATTCTTATTATGGTTTTCAGAGATACTTTATTTTGCACAGTAAAGGTAAATGCCCCAGAGAAGCAAGTCAAACCTCTCTTGATTGTAGACTATTGCCTACAGAACACTAATATAGAGCAGACCCCTAACTTTTAAGTAGCTGAGAGAAGGTGGGGGATTATTCCCATTCTAAGAAACTACCCTTCAGGCCATAAGCACTCTATAGCTACTGTGCAGCAGTGAGCCTACTATACTTGTGTCCACTGTTGACTCCTGTCCACGTAGAGTTATATAGCTGCAACTGCAGAAACTGCCTTTCCACATCAAGTTAAGACTATGAGTAAAAGCTAGCTGGGGTCTCATTAGCTGATAGAGTGCATTACATTTTCTGGCTTGCTCTGATCTCTTTGTGCCAAAGGAAGGAGGATAGCTTGCATGTGCATAGCAGCTCAGTAGTTTTAGAGTTGGAGCAGCTTCCTCTTTGCTTAATGTTCTTAGCTCAAGGAGACAAGTGGATCACATGTGTTTTTTAGAGCCGTTGCTGATAAATGATAACAGGTTTTGATAGTATAGCTTAAATTTGAGAACATTATGTCACAGTGTGTTTGCACCACTTCTTCAAAAATTTACACTGCTAAACAAATGCCATCTCAGGCAACATAAGGATATCCCATATGACTCCCTATCAGCATCTGAATGCTAAGCACAAGCAATGAGACTTTAAAAAGCAGAGGTACTTTTTTCCTTCTGTGGGTCATCAATAGGCAGGCAAGTTGCTTATTTAGTGAACAGGCCTCCGTGACTGTCTGGTGGACAACTGGATGACCTCTTACAGATCAGAGGCAGAGCAGGCCTATCAGCAAGATCATGGTCTAGAGACTAATTGTAGGTGAGCTTACTCTTTGGAATATTGTGTGCCTACAAAAGCAACTAAGAGGGGGTTGGGGGTTAATCCCGTTCTAAGAAGCTTCCAGGCCATGAGCAGTTCTATAGCAACTGTGCAGCAGTGAGCCTATTGTACATATGTTCACTGTTGACCAGTGGTTCTCTCCTTCCAGAAAACAGCATTGCAGTCCCAGCTGTATCCAGGCAGCCTCTCATGCCCAACTTCATAATGAAATGAGCTGCCTTCCAGGATGAAGGCAGGAAGTTTATTTATCAGCAGCTGAAGACTATGAAGAACAGCCTATAGATGTAAGATTTTGTCTCCTAGCCTTTCTTGATTCTGCACTTGAAGTGATATAAAGACATGAAAATGCAGAATATGTTTTCAGTATAATGTATTATACATTCAGTAGCTCAGGGTTGTGAGTGTTGTCTCATCTTGTATGGAAGTCTTCTGTCCTTCAGGGGAGAGAAAACATCCTGAGTCAGCCAAAATGCAGGAAGTCCAGGATCTGGCATACACAGGCTACATCTGTAGGAGTAAGTATAATGTGCTCAAGAGCATTGATAAAGTCTGTGGCACTTAAGCCAGCTGGCACAAGATAGGCCACATCCATTCTGCCCATCCTTCTTACTGCCTGTGAGAGGACAGCCTTACGAAAATCACTCATTAGGAATACTTCCTGGGCTGCTTAGCTGCCCAACAGGACCCAGGAATCAATCAGAAGAGTCGCAGATTAACCACATGCCAGGGACAGCTCTAACAATTTAACAGTGTTGATGGCCAGGAACCCCTCTCTGGCAGCGCTGAGTTTTGTCTTCTGATATAGGCACAACCCGTGGGTCTCACCCCTGTTGCAAGGGATAGACGCAGCTGCAAACCAGCCATCCCTTTGGTGTCTCTTACCAGTTGGTAGAACTGACAGGAGCTTTTTTACATCATGGCCTAAATTGGAATAAAATAAGCATTGGAGTCTGAGGATGGGAGCAGCTTCAAAACTTGAAATCAGCTTAAAAAATACTTCCATGTCTTTATGGTCAGGCAGCTGTACACAGCTTCCAGTGGAGTCAGCAAAGAATCAATGTAAATTGGGCAGAATCGCAGTGAAATCAACTTAGTTACAGAATAGTATAAAAAGATTTTGTTTTCTTTTCCCCCCTCATGTGCATTGTCTGCATAAATGCAAGATCTTTTAGATCTTGTATGGAAATGGACCAAGATTGTCAGTATCTTTAGCTTTAGCCCAAAGGAAAACAAAAAGTTAAAAACAATTTTATATGACCTTTAAAAATTTGTCTTTCTCCCAAGACAGAAAATTACTTTCCCTCACATTACATTATTTTTAACAAGCTACAACATACTTACTATTTTGCTATTGCAATTGTTCTTTTGAGACTCTTTCCCATCCTAATTCTCTCCTTCTGCAATTAATACTCTATTTTTTAATAGTGAAATTTTCATTCATTGCAAAGTAATACCATTTTAGACTGGTGAAAACATTCTATTAATTTGAGGAGTTGGGGTTTTTTTATTATTATTGCTATTAGTAATTTTTTTTTGTTCTTATTCTAAGCTAAAATGTCAGGACTATCCAAGTTTCTCTCACAGAACATTAATGCCAAATGATTCTGAAACTGAAAACTGACTTGGATTTGACATTCATCACAAAGTGGAACCAATCTTCAATTCTTATGGGTTGTTTTATTGTTGGTGTTAAAGTGTCATATTAAAAAAATTACCATTGTAAAAGTCTTCTACAATTTTCATTCTATCTTGTTTCTGTTTAGGAAACGCAGCTAAATAAAAAAAAAAGCAAACTAAACCCCAACAGGTATAGCTATAAGAAGACTTTATGTTGCTTAATTAGTACCTATTTGTTATAATAAAAGGTAAAAATCTAATTGACGATCCACTGTTATTCATTTAGATTTTACATTGACCTCATAATGAATAACAGAAACAATGCAATTTTTTTTTTTCACCTTTTCCAGTTGGCATAGTCATCTGGGGAAGGCTTCATGCATTTTTATAATGATTTAGTGACAAATACCATAAGGGAAAGGTTGCTGTCTTAAAATGTTAATTTCCAATTAAAATATTCAATGAAGAAGTTATTTCTCTTGTATGCAAGTTTTGTAAAATGTTGTTCTGATATACCAAAGAATCTGTCTCTGTAATTTAAGGAATGCAGATGGATTTATCTCGCTGCCGTTGAGTACTGCACATCAGTATGGCTATTTACACTCATCTTCTTACTTCTTTTGCAGTCCTAGTTTAGTGGAAATATTGCTTAGGTAGTTTCAATGAAGTCAGGAATTTCAGTCAGATGTTTCTGTTAGAGGCTGTCATGGTGAGAATGTTCCCCGGTCAGTGTTTCCCAATGCAGCTGTGATCCCTGTAATTATATTTGAAAACAGAGGATTCAGAGTAAAAAAACACCCTTGTTTCAGACAAAACTATTTGTCTCCTTTTCTTTGTCCATTCCTCACTTGTTAGAGGAGCAAGAGGACAGTACTCAAAGGAAAAGGATTTTCACCATAGTAATAGTGATCAGGAGCTAGATGCAATCTGGAACTTCTACTCTCTGCAAATGTCCAAAATTTCACACACCTTTCTTTTGATTTGAGACAATATCACAAACAAGTAAAAACCTTCAAAAAGCATTACCAGTGGAAAATAAACATTAAAATAATTTCAGGAAATCAGAATAGCCTATGGTGTTTCCAAAATGAAATGGTGCCAGCTAACTCAGAAGTGGGAGAATTCTTGGGAGGTCCCCAGAGTTAGGACTAGCACTAGGAACTTTTGGGACAGAATTAAGTCTTGAAGGGCCTTCCATGGTCTTTAAGGCTTGAATCTAACTAGATTTTCCAATGCTACTATATTCTTGGCTCCATGATGTCCTGCAACTCATGGCTCTGCCAAGAAACTCAATCTTGAGATTGGCTATTCAGTCTGTTTAGTCCCCAGTTGCCTGACTCAGAAGCAATTGGTTTGGCACAACCTAATGGGAAGCTGCATTTGTGATTTGTCAAAGGTTGATAGAAAGTAAAATTTTTCTTCAAAACATTGTTTTTAATAAAGAAGTGCTTCTCTAATGAAATATTGCCATGTCTGAAAACATCTTACTAGCTCTTTTCATGGAGTAGGAAGGTCTCAATCTGAGAAACTGAGTGAGGGAATAGAAAGTAAAGGAGAATGATCCATTTAGGATATTTCTGACTAGCAAAATGTTAAATATTGCTGCCTTTGTTTTTCTTTTCCTACAGACCATGGAAAACTTTCTGCATTCAACAAGCAAGTCCTTGTGTAGGCAAGCAGTTATCTATCTACTAAACAGCGAGGCATGATCAACCATCAGAAAAAGTTCTGGTTTTTATATTCATGGCAAAAATAAATATTCTCATTCTATTCATCTTAATCTATATTCAAGGTGAGATGGCCCTGACAGTAGAACAGATGTCTGTCAGCAGTGTATCCCAGGAGAATGGCAAATGGATCTGACAGTTTTCTGTAGCATACTTTGGAAAGGAAATGTTATTCCAATATTGATCATATGTGTTCAGAGCTCTGATTAGTTGCTCCAGATAATGTGGAAAACCTACATTTTTATTTCCATAAAAGGGAAATTGCATGGTTCTTTCTTATCTTACCTGAAGGAATACATACAGATCAAACCCAGGTGATATTTAACTCAGGAACCACATTAACCTTGGCCCTAGTTCTCTCAGGTGATGAAATATCTGTATATTTTGTGTCTCCAGAAAAGATCTTAATGAAACCAGCCCCAGTTAACTATTCAGTCATTGATGGATTGATCATAGGTTAACGAACGATAACAGAGATACATTAGTGTGTTTACTTGCCCATTTTAACAGATTTTCATGTTATTCAAGGCAAGAACAACCGACTCTTGTTCCAGTTTATACTGGAATGTTTCTTTTGACGCTTTCTGCAGCCCTTAAATTATTTTTTATGTTTGTTGTTTGGTTGGTTGGTTTATTTTGGTGGTCCTTCCATGTTTTTTCCCTACATCCTTTTGTAAAAGGAAACATCAAAAGAGTTCATAGCATGCCAATAACAGTCTCACCTCTTCTGTATCTAGATTTACAGTTGTGTATCTCATGTTAGTAACTCAAGTGCTAACTCATTCTGTCATTTTGCTACAGGGCAGCATTGGGTTATTATATTAATAGCATATATTTAAATCCTTAATGATACCTGTATTGTTACTTATGTCAACAAAAATCTATTCTTCAAAAAAAAAATACCCATCCCATCTTGTTTGACAAAACTTTTTTACATTTTTTTAAATCTATGTTGACTAAGATTAAATAGAATCCCAGTTTTTAATTCTTTATTTATTGATTTTTAAATCATTTTCTATTAATTTGCCTCTGACTGGAATCAGACTAATCAATTATCATCCATATCACTCCATTTCCTCATCCTGAATGGTGCTTAAAAAAATAATCACTGTTTTCAGTCTTCTGCTGTTTCATTGTCACTGTAATAAATAAATAAAATTAAAATCAGGAGGCCAGATATTTCCTCAGCAAAAAATTAAGTGTTACGGGAAACATTTTACGTGCCTGTAAGATGCTTATCTGTTTTTGATGTCTAATAACTTTCTCAGTTACTAGTAAATTAAAAATCTTTCCTTTATTCCTATGTGATCCATGTACCTTATCTGTCTTTTTTCTAAAGACAGAAAAAAAGTATTAATTGAATAAATGTTCCTTTTCTGCACTATTAATAATTTAACAAATCGTATCTAGTTAAAAGGCCCGTTTCATTGCTATGATTCATTTCTTTTTCAGTGCATTAGAATTCCTCACTCTTAGCTGTGCAGCAAATGGATATTTTTTTCATTGTTGCTAGCTTTTCTATAGTTCGGGTGGTTTTAGCTCCCTAGCATTGCCTTTCAATAATAACAGCAGTTTTGTAAAGGAAAGTATTCCCTTGAAAATCTATTTGGCTCTCTTGGAGGGATCTGCATGCATTAGGGAAGTCTGGCTGATACTGTTAATGAACTCTCTCAAAAGGAACCTACATAAATAAAGCATCCACTGAATAAGAACCAAAGTAGTTACATAGGTACATCATTGCCTAAAATACAGAAAATGGAGATTTGAGTAAGTATTACATTTTTACAGTGCGAGAAGATAATCAGTAGAGCCTTTCAGGGTGCTAAAATTGATAATTTCCAGCATATTTGTAAATTAAACATTCCTTGAAGATGCGATCATGTTTACTGATATTAAGTTATTCAGGAAAGCTTGACCATGAAAAATCAGAAAAGAGCCTTGTAAAACTGAATGGTCAGTGTAATCGTATATGAAACTCAGTATAGTTACATCTACACAATGTTAACCAAAATATATGGGGAAAATAATCTGAATTTTACACAGACAGCAGAGTGATCTCTGAGCTGATTACTATTCTTCTGTAATGATGTGTTGGAATTAGAATAGACAGTTCTGTTAAAAATGTCATCCTAGTGCTTAAAATTAAGTCAATATTAAGAACACTTAAAAAAAAAAAAGAAAAAAACAGAACACAGTGGAAACCACTCCTTCCCTCTCCACAAAGTGGGGTGATCTGTCTGCATCTGTGTTCCCTCCTCCTTCCTCACTGAAGAAATATATACTAGTACTAGAGGAGGTTCTGGAAAGTTTAACAAAGGTGATCAGGTATGTGATATAGCTTCCTTACAAGGAACAGATAAGTGTGTTAGGACTTTCACCATGGAAATTATACGAATGAAGGGGTACGTGTTAGGGGTCTATGAAATCAAGAGTGCCATGGGTAGAGTACTAAACAGGGAAAGATCATGCCTTCCAATGCAAGGTTTGGGGGCCTTAGATTCAAAACAGATGATAGGAAGTGGTTCTTAACACAACATAGGGTTTATCTGCAAAACACCTTGACACAATATATTCAGAGATAACGGGAAAAAATCATGGGAGAAGAAAAAGTAAAATAAATGGCTTCTAAATTTAAAAACTGAAACCTCTGTCCTCTGAAGTTTATGAATGAGGTCCTGGGGATTCCAAGATTAATCCTTTTTGATAAATGTGTCATTAAATGCATGCACTTCTATGCTATTTCCTATGTGTTCTGTCACAGTCTGGATGCTGGTTTCAACAAGTATGGCCACTTTTCAAGAATGGTATGGGTGAGACTAAATAATTCAGTGTAGGGCATTAAGAAATTTAAAACACATTGCTGTCTGTCACAACCAAAATTTGCATTTGTGACTGTAGTTTGGTGCTACATTTTAAGCCTATCCAGAGCCTGTTTGCCTTCAGTTACCTAAAAATCAACTACAACTGTAGTTTAGACTTCTTTCTCTAACTTTTCCCCTAGCTCTGAGGACACCATAAACCATAGCAATTAATCAACGTGTTCAGTCCCTATTTTTATAACTATAATCTCATTTCAAACCTAACCCTATTTTTAAACCCATTCGGTTTATATCAACTTTAGAATTTTGTCAGTTCATTGATGCTGGTGTCCAACATCCTTGCTCTGCAAGTTTCATAGAATCTAATAATAAATCTGTTTTCTGTCATCATTTATAAGATGACCTTAATCATAACATCATGCCTAGTGTTAGATGTAATAAAAGTCAGTGAACCAGCTTTTCCCTATAGTTTTCAATAAATATTTGCCCATGTTGGATACAGTCCTCATTTTACCCCTGCAGGTTTTGAGGGATCCTGAAATAACCTGAAATCCCTGTGCAACCAACCCATAATACAAGAGCATGAGAACCTGCAGTATTTTGGTCGTACCAGCCCCAGTCCACTTCCCAGCTCTTGGGGTTTAACTTCTCCCTAGTGCTGGCCTAACCTGCAGTCCTAATCCAATCTCTTGCTTAAATTTTAGTTACATGCCTACAAATCAATAGATCTGCCAGAGTGCTGTTACTCACAACAGCAACATGTTACTAGACGTCTCAATTCAGAAAATATTAACCATAAACCATACTTATTAATTCCAGCCTTCAGCCTACTCAAAGATTTATATTGTACAGCAGTTGTCCCAGTTCTTTGCAGTCCTGAACCCTAGCCCATCTCCAGACCAAACTATTTTCTTAATAGTAGCCCAGGATCCCATCTCATACACTATAACCTATTTTGAGATGCTGAAACTCACCTATATTTATGATATGATACAATATAATGATAATACTTGTTTCAGAAATAAACATCACTTTGATCACTTTGATGGCTCCAGACCTCCAGGTATTCCTGAAGATCTTGTAAAATCTCTCTCTCTCTCTCAAAAAAAAAAAAAAAAAAGTTTTTTCAGCAGTTTCTGTTGAGAAGCCTTAATTGGAAGCTAAATTAACTCTACTCCAGGCCAAAAACCCATGACAATGATGATCTCTGACCCTCATTATAATAAGGTAGGTGACTATGCTTTGCTTTTCTGCTCTGTTACCTTGATAAAACACCTATCAATACTTGCATGAAAACCTAAAAAACCCCACATTATATGCCTGTTGTTTCCTGGTTTTATCCTAGCTATGTGAGCTTTGTAGGGTTCAAGTTTAAAGCTAATTAATCTCTTCTTCCTGTTCTGAATGCTTTCACTTTACGAGCAATGCAGTGATGACTCACAAGAACTAATTTTGTTAGTTCCCTCAAATAGAGTTCGTGTGTCTTTTCTTGAATCTAGCAAGTCAACTGTTTGTGTTCTGTAATAAAACAGGACACACATGCTTGCAATATGCCCAGGAGGTTAATTCCTACCTCAGTGAAATAAGGTCCAGTCTAGAAGAAGTAGGAGAGCTTGCATACTATTTTTTCCAGTATTTCTGGATTTTAAGAGTCAGGCTGCCATCATGTGAGGCCTGATTCTTCTGCCATAACTGAAAAAATCTTTTTCTTTTTTTTTTTTTTTTTTTTTTAATGCAAGGAAGAAGGGCTTTATCATTGTTGTTCCTTGGGTAGGTTTGCTACATTCACATTGTGTGATCAGGAGTCGTTCAGTGGAGTGCTACCAATGGTCCTCCTGCAATAACCATAGGCAAAGCCAGTCTGCCCGAGATGGCTAATGTGTGCAGACAGTAGTAAACACAGATTCAGAGTTCCTTGGAAAGAAACAAGGAGCTAGCACCACACCACCAGCAACACTTGCAGCGAATGTACCTAACAGCCACAGTTACAAAGGTAGCAACAACAGTCCCAACAGAAGCTTCAAGAGGAACCTGTAAGCTATTGCAACAACTTAAAGCACAATAAAAGCTCCAGCTACAGGAGCAACATTGAAAACAAGAGGCTCCTGAACTAATGAAAAGTATTAAAAGATGTTTCTCTAATCAGTAGACCACCAGCAGATCAAGGGAGGTCCTCCTCTCCCTCTACTCTGCCCTGGTGAGACCACACCTGGAGCATTGCATTCAGTTCTGGGCTCCTCAGTTCAAAAGGGACAGAGATCTACTTGAGAGAGTCCAACAGAGGGCTATGAGGATGATTAAGGGATTGGAACACCTTTCTCATGAGGAAAGGTTGAGAGACCTGGGGCTCTGGAGAAGACTGAGAGGGGATCTAATTAATGTGTATAAATATATGAGGGCTGGGTGTCAAGAAGAAAGGGGCAACCTCTTTTCACTTGTGCCCTGCAATAGGACAAGGGGCAATGAATGCAAGCTAGAGCACAGGAAGTTCCATCTCAACATGAGGAAGAACTTTTCTGTAAGGGTTACAGAGCACTGGAATGGGCTCCCCAGAGAGGTTGTGGAGTGAACTTCTCTGGAGACTTTCAAGACCCATCTGTAATCATTCCTGTGTAACCTGCCCTAGATTCTATGGTCCTGCTGTGGCAGGGGGGTTGGACTCGATGATCTCCAGAGGTCCTCTCCAACCCCTAACATTCTATGATTCTATGATACTAATTATTTGGTATAGAATCATAGAATCACAGATTTTTTTCTGGTTGGAAGAGACCTTTAAGATTATCAAGTCCAACTGTTAAACCAACACTGCCAGGTCGCCACTAAACCATGTCCCTAAGTACCACTTCTACATGTCTTTTAAATACCTCCAGGGATGGTCACTTCACCACTTCCCTGGGCAGCCTGTTCTAGAGCCTCACTACCCTTTCTGTGAAATTTTTTTCCTAATATCCAATCTGAAGCTCCCCTGGTGCAACCTTGAAGCCATTTCCTCTTGTCATATCACTTATTACATGGCAGAACAGACTGACACCCACTCCACTACAACCATTGGCCTCAGCCCATTGATCATATGAGCATGATATGAAGAGCAATCTCAGGAGCTATTAGAGTATCCATGAACAAATACTGTTTTTTACTTCACTAAGAGAAAGCAAGTTGTTGACGTTCATGCAATTGTGTGGCATGTTACCGAGGATGACTATAATATACAGGGCCTGGATCTTTTATGTTTAAGTGAGTTGATGCTTTCAACAGGCTCCTAATATTCAAGACTGAGGCACAGTAACAGACATGGAGATTCTGTCCTCAGGATAATAAGAGAAGATAAACAGCTGCCTGGAAAGTTTTTAGACATGTTTGTTTTAATATTTAGGACATGTATTATTTGGACAATTGTATACAGGTGGTTGCACAACTTCTGAGTATAGAAAGCCTACAGCACACAGTGAAGGAAGAGCAGAAGATGGATGAAGAGGATAGCTCAACCATATTAGGTACAAAGTGTAACAGAGATCTGACTCTGTATTAACTGTGATACATCTGGTAATTAGCTGTTAGGCTAATATCTGCCTTCTTAGGTGCCTCTTTCCTGTTAGCATACATTCATTCAGCTCTTACACTAGGATTTTATTGCTAAAACATTGGATAGGTGTTCCCCACCCACTCTTGCTGTCAGGAACCTGAGTACCCCTGCATTCTTTTTCCCTCTCTGAGGTGTTTGACCACCTGTGGTCAAGTACAGCACTGATACAATGCAGCTGTGCAACTTGGGATCAAACTGATGAAAGGAGTTATGAAAGAGCTACCAGAAGCTTTGTTGGAGGCCTCAGCTGCCTTGGGAGCTGAATTTAATTTCAGGCCCTTGTCCCTGGTCCTTATGAAATCCTTACATTCATCCCAAGTCCATCTTTACTAGACCAAAAGGTACCTGTGGTAGCTAGAGGAACTGCTGTAAAACATTTACCTCTATGATATACAGCACCCATCTCATTTTAAGTTTGACTGTTAAGCACCTAAGTGGAACCTCTTCTAAAACTGTGAACTTTTAATTTTCAATGGATCAATGATCCTGAGAATTCAATAGATGGGAAATATAGACTGGAAATAACTACACTGAACCCATCCACCTCTGTCAGTTCAAGTTTTGCTTTCTGGCCTTTGAGAACTCACAAAAAGTTTTTACTGTGTCTTATATAAGAGCCTCACACCTTTTCTGAAAGCCTAGACACTTAACTGTGGCCAGGAGATTTCATTCCTCCCTAAACCCTCAGGTAAGATGATAGCACCTACCAGTTTCATAACATTACAAAGTGTTATACAGTGAGACCAAATAGCTGATAATACAGTATTGGAATAAAGGCTCATGCTATTGGAATAAAATCTGGTGCCAACAACAGTGGGGGAGTCATGGTTCATTCTGTGGCAGTTATGACTAATAGATGCAAATTGAGAGGAAAGATTAGTGATGCAGTTATTGCTGGCACGATAGATACTGAAGAGCTTGATCTTGCAGGCATCTTGAAAGCCACGCAGAGCTAAGATGTGTGTTGAAACCACCAGGGCAAATACGTTATTTTTGTTTCTGGCTAAAGGTAAATGTATGCTTTTATATCAAATTCAGGTTAAGGAGAAAAAGGATATAGGCATTCCATACATGGCCTTCATCCAATTTCTACATGTTTAGCAAGATCCAGCAATAACCTTAAGAAATCAATCACTCTTATTCTTAAATTTAATATCAAAACTGGGGCGATGACAGGGGACAATGGTGACACATGTCGCAGGAAGGGTGACAGGAAGGGAGGTAAAAGAATTATGCATCACATGGCTAAATTCCCACATTTCTATAATCTCCTTTCCTGATAGTACTACCAACACCAAACTCAAATCCTATTTTCAGGCTTGTTATTAACCTACAATAACCTGGGAATTAACTGTAAGATACTAGACCTTGCCAGATCCACTCTAAGTCCTAGTTTTCCAAGTAGTGTGCCTTGAGAATATAACACAATAAGCTTTTCATTTTGCTGTAATGCCAACCTTTTCCTTTGCCTTACCTGCACACTAGCAAGCTGGAATAGACACAGAACTGTCTCATAGATGAGCTTGCATTAAAGACTCCTTCCTTGTGGATCAGACTACTGTTAACAAGATTAAAAATAAGAAGCAGGATTATGATAACAGTGACTACAGAGTTGGGATAATGTCTTTGTCTTTCCCGTGACGTTTTTATGACCAGAATTATAGCTGATTTTGGTAAGACTGAGAAGCTAAAGTTACTTCTACAAGGGAAAGGAAAAGGTAAAGTCTGGGGCTAATTTATGGTATGGAGTAGTATTAAGAACAGCAGGGACTAAAGTATTTTAAGATGTCTTTTGCAGAGGCAGAATGAAGATGAATGTTGTTAGAAAAAAAAAGCTTTGAGTCTTTATGTATAATGGTTACATTGGAGGATTTTCTGTTTTAATGAGGTTTAGGAATAGAAATAAGTGTAAGGTGAGAAACTGAAGAAGAAAATAAGTTTATCGCCAGATTGCACAGAGCATACAGGTCAAGAAGTTCTGTTAAGGAGTTTATGCGCCTTTAAAGCATAGCTGAGGAAAGGGCTAGAGTTGAGGCTAGGGAAGGGTTAAGTGTGAGTTGTGTACAGGAGGTACTTGAAAGTTTTAAGAATTTTATGTTTTCTAATGCCTGCAGAGTTAGGATGATCCCACAGCTTGCCTGGGTAAATGGTTTTATTTCCAGTTTGAATATGCCTCACATAAACCTAGGATAAATCTATAATCAATGATTGTAAGGGAGTATAACAGTTTATCAGCAACTGAAAAAAGTTAATTGTTGCAGCCTGTGTAAACTAAAACTAAGACTGGTGTTTAAAGGAAAACTGTGCTTAAGACTAGAATAAGGGTCGATATCTTGATTAGCACAGAAGATACCCAAAGCCTATTTTTATGCTGGAAATGGAACTACAAGTCTCACAGAGCTGGGATAAGTATTTAGTAATAGAAGTGAATGGGGTTTCCATAGATATGAGGAAGATTTAGGTTGCATATCTTATTTAAAGCTATATTTATGCTTATTTTAAAGATTACATGCTATAAAACAAAGCCTTTGGAGCTAAGCTTGGTTACAATATAGTTCAGGGTCTTCTGAGCCAAGATGAGGTATGGTCTTGGAAAACCTAATGTCTAATACTGATGTGGGCATTGATTGCTGGTAAAAGGCAGTTATTTATTACAGTTAGGGTTTTTTTTAAAGACAGGAGATCAGCTATAAGACTTTTGTTTCTACAATTTCCAGGTCTTCTTTTTTGCCTTTTTTGCAGCTTCACAAAATAGTTGTGGCCATTTAATACTTTCTTTTCCTGACACTGTGAGTCTTACAGGTTATATGTAGCCCACATATTCAGTACATCTTAATCTTAGTCTTCAAACTGAAATGAAATATAAACCAAACTTGATCAATAGACTTGCTTCCCAGGTCCATCTCTTTCTGACCTATTTGACCCTGCTAATAGTACCATCTTAGGCCTGCAAATCACACATAACAAACCAGTAATTTCAGCTCCTGCTTTGCAAAGTTAAACTGCCACTCAGAATAGAAACTTTATTTGTACTCTACAGCTCTGGATTATACCATGCCGTGTATGTGACCCACTTCAATCCTCTGGTACTGGGCATTCTAGAGTACAGGGCCACAGAAACCTGAGAAGAAGTCTCTTCTTCATGTTCTCAAAGTTAAATCAATGCAATCTTCAGGTATACTCTAATCCATACTTGTAGGTAGCATTGCTGGTAAACCCTTCAAATGCTGGAGAATTTTGTTTATATCCTTAGGACTGAACTATATCCCTATTGATAACTATACCCAGAACCCCTTAACATCTAGAAAATGAAACAGAACCAATTTTCTTCTCCAGTGCCAAGTCTCTCACAGCTCTTTGTGCTTTTCAAGTGCTATCATTAACACTACTCTCCTTCATGCCTCCGGGGCTTTATTTTACACCATTTTTTAAACAAGCATTCACATCTGCCTTCAAACAATCAGAAGCCATTGTCTGTGACACTTATATGCAGCTTTATTAGCTCTCTAGGCACTGACAGATCCATAAATTAGCCTAATCTTCAGTTGTCTTGTCTCAGACAATAACTATTTCTAATCCAGCTTTAGCCTTACCAATAGGCTGGATTCCCTTCCCTAACTCATTGAAAGCTATTTGCTCAAGTTCTCATGTACCTAGTGTGTTCAGAATCCTAAAATAACACTAGATCTTCAGTACAACTATAATTGTAACCCTAAATTTAGGCAAATATCTCAAGAAGATAAGAAACTATCTAGAATTTTTGTTGGCTTCTGCTGTTGTGCCAACTCTACAGGCCTTTGAAATGAAAATAAATTAACTTTTCAGATTCTTCTCTCTTGAACTTTGAAATATGTGTAAATTTTTTTCATGCCTAATGAGAAAATTGTTCTAAATGTGTTTTAGTTTATCATTATTGTGCTAGCATAAATTGCTTCCAGTGCCAAACATGGATGCGGTGTCAGGAATTTACCAGTACTATGCTACAGGGAGTAGAGTGGGCTAAGCCTCATTTCTGTTTTCAACCACAGACTTGCTTGACATGTGACCTGCACTATGTTTACTCTGAAGTGCATCATGAGATTCCCTCTCACTTGGTCTCTATTTAAGGAAAAGCTGTGTGAAGCAGGGGTTATCTTATATATACATCTTTGTTATATCTGTGTATATATATTAATTACAAACCACATTAATCTCTTTTTCCTAATTCTCTGATTAAGTTTTAAAATATACCATGGTCTGAAAGAAACACTGACAAAACTTCCCACATGCGTAAAAGAACAGGCTTTTACATTCCCAATTCACCATGTAAACAAGACTGCTGCCCACCTACAGAATAAAAATTCAGTATTCAGTTGCCAAATTTAATTAAAATTGTACGGTATTTTCTGTATCAGAGTTAAGTGTTTATCTTTTCACAGATGCTTCCTTCTGTTTTCTATTCATGAGTGAGTTCTTAAATGACATAACATGCCCAGGAGACTTTGTAATCCAGAATTTATGCTTACTAAAAATACTTACATTCTTTTGCTTGCTCGTAAAAAAATATTACACAAATCTCAGAACTCATGGATAAAATCAAGATGTGTTTTGTTTTTTTTCTTAGACAAACTCCACTGAAATTGTTACTGGATAAAATGTCAACATAAAGTGCTACCTTTCACTTCACTATGATAAAGTATATTCAAATATATATTTTGTGTTACGATAAAATACTAAGTTTTAAAATACTTCCTTCATTTCCCTACATTGTGGAATTAGACAAATTTTGCATTTATTATCTGATTATTCAAAAACAAAAAGGTTTTTGAATAATTGAGAGCTAGACCTTGAGATTATGCGATTTTAACTTATGTTACCAATATATGTTGCATTTAAAATGATGACTTACTGGTCAGTTGAACTAAATACAAAGTTACCTGTAGATCTTATGAAGAATTACAATGCTTTATTAGCATTTCATTTTTTTGTCTCCTTTTTTTTGGTTTACAGTTGCTTCAGTTAGTGTTTCTTTACTTCCCTTCCCTATAAAAAATCCCAAACAACAGAACACAGTTGAAAGAATGATCTATTTAATATACAAACTCAATCCTGTAAATGGATGAAGCATACTAGCAGGTGCTGAAAACAAAGTCATCGCAAGACGGATATTTTACCCACAATTTCAGTGTCAATATACAAGTAAAACAAAGTTACTACCAGTACACATTGTTTCTGTACTTAAAAATAATTGGATGTATCAATTCATGATTTACTCTCAAATGAATAAATTTAGGAAAAACACAAATTATAATTTGTTAAACATAAAAACTTAAACTGAGATATCACAGGAAACCTTAATGTAGATATTTCTGAAATTTTTTTATATGACTTTGAAACAAAAATAATGGATATTTTCCATAATTCTTTTTAGGTATCTTCAAGTAAATTATTCATGTGTATTAGAACTCCCTGAATCTTTAAGTAGAAACAGGTTTTTATACAACAGGAGGATTCATCTCAGGTTGACCTGAGTGCAGGTTTTATATTTACCTTAGACTCCCTAAGACACAGTGGATGTTTACTTATGTCTTTTTGCCTCTGAGCATGATTAAGTTCAATTACAGTTGGGGTCTTAACTACAAACAGTCTTTTGTCTTGAGTGCATTTAGTGAAACATATAGCTCTCTTAAGCTTAATAAAAATACCCTTTTCCTGTCAAAGCCTGTTAAAAAAATTCTTCCATCCTTCAAAAAGCCCATAGACTTAAGATTTCTTCTTTCAACATAAAAGCCTAGAAATGCATCTCTTTAATATTTACCCTACACTTATTTCAATAAATAACAGTGCTTTTTCAGTTGTATTCAAATGAGATGGAGTTATTAATGTCATTAGTCTAAGTGTACAAAGTCCTTTGCTAAGAACAGTGACAACTATCATAGTCCTCACTTGTAAAATAACTGTATTAGTTCTACGAACTGCCCTACCACTATATAACCTATTTCACTCCCCACATTGACCCTATCAACATTTTTGTATTTAAATCCACAGTTGCCCTCAATTTCGCAGTCAGTAGCATGGTGCCACACCTGCTTTTTCATATAAGCTTTTTTCCACATTTTATTTCTTTATTCAGGGAAGACAGAATTATATGGCCTAAATGCTAAATTTACATGCATCCTTCCCATTCCTACACCTTGCCCATTTTGTACACGCTTAAAGCATTTAAATGAACTGTGGAGAACTCTGAGCATAAATCTTTTACTTCTGTTCCACCATACAGCTGGGATCGGCGCTGAGCTGGCACAAGGTGCCCTGTATAAACAGAAGCCTTTGCAAATGTGAGCACAATTTGGTACCAAGCTCAACCAAGCTCAGCCCAATCTTTTTTCCCCTCTGCATGTAGCATGTAGTTACAGCCTCCATCAAGAAAGAACTAGAATTGTATGCCTTATGCAGCCCAATGGGGATCATGCACTCCATGAGAATATTAGTTTAAGGCTGCTTTGTTTTTGGGTGGTGCTGACCAGGTATTTAGCATCTCCTCAGAAGTTTTCTTGCCATTCTAGAAAGAGTTCAAGATTAAAAGAGTAAGAGAGAAACAGAAAGAGAGAGAGCCCAGCGAAAGAACTGTGATTCCATAGCCTACTGACCAGCCATCTCTTCTGAAAAAGCAGCTCCATTTTAATCCTGCTTCTTCTTCACTTTCTACATTTTAATTAAACAGTTACTAGTTTGATAAACAACTCTTCTCTTTTCCAGAAAATTGTCCTAGTTGCCTCATAACAATGTTATGACTTAACTTCTTTGATGAAATCTTTATTTTTCCATAAATTTGAAATCATGGTTGATTCTTAAATCCTTCAATGTAGTGAAAGAAGAATGCGTCTACAGGATTTGAATAGTGTCCTTTCTTCTTGCAAAGTAACAACTCTCAGAGAACTACCCAAGTCATTCTAAGGTGTGTATGTCTGTGTGCATGAGGCCCCTTCAGACTGAAGAACAAAGAGAAGTCTTCCCACACTGCACAGGGGTGTGTGTATGTGCATGTGTGCACTAATCAGGAAAAGATGGAAGGATTGCATTTCTTAGTATTTCTCTGGAATAAGACATGAAAATCCTCTTAGCTCTTTGATGACACAGAAGTAAGGATATTAGGGACAATTTGGGCAATAGAACTGTTCAAAGACACATTTCCCTTAATTAATTAATTTCCATTGATTTTTCTAATATCTGCTTTGAGCTGGCTTCTTCTGTGTTATTTGTCTTGGACCCTATTCTGAGGTACCCAGCACCCACAAATATTGTTGAGAGATTAGATCTGAGTTTAAGTTTCATGAGTCTAAAAGTTAGCTCCAACATGTAACTTCATTGGATGTAACCTAAACCTGACTGTAAAAAATAAGCTTTTGTTTATTTAAATGTAAATAATCAACCAAAAGTTATGTCTTCAGATTCATGCAGTTTTTTAAGTTACTCTGTCAATATCACAAAGGGAACCTTAGTAACTTCTGCATTTAATTCCCTCAAGATTTTATGTCTTCTGAAAAAAAAAAAAAAAAAAAAAATTGCAGGTTTATTTTCCTTATTCCTGTGTAGATTCTCATTCAATTTCCATAAAAAAAAAAAAAAGGAAAAAAAAACATAAAAAAAAAAGAGAGAGATAATCCTGGCAAAATACCTGCATCCCTTATATGTCCCTGTTCAAAGAAGTCTGACTAGACAGGACTTACACCCTACAGGCATCCTCTTCCTAATAGAAGACATCTGTTGAATGTGTTATGGGACCAGGACTTCAGAAGGCTAACAGGAGGTTTTCTTTATTTATCATGAAAAAGACTGGCAGAAGTCCCTTGGCAATTCAAAATGCAAGAATATATTTGGACTGTTTTCTCCCAATCCCTCACAGTATGTAATCTAATTTTCTTTGGGAAGTAATGGGTTTTAGCTGCCTTTTATTAAAATAAACTATTTTATTTAGCTTTATACACTTTTTAATGGAAGAAAAGAGAAAAAATGCAGATGTGAGAACCATACTTTAACACCTTAAGATTTCTCTATCTGCAATCTGGTTATCTATGCTTCCAAAATATTCCAATCACTCTCTGCTGTTCTGAATTACATGGTAGAAATGGTAGAGTAATGCTGCATTGCCAGATGACTAGACTAATCTATTGCAAAACTTTTTTCTTTTCCCTCTGTCACATAATTGGCTTTCTTTTTTTTTTTTTTCTGGAAAAAAATTGTATTTCCATGCAAAGTGGAAATCATCTCTGCTGGTTTATTTAACTGCATTCATAATGAAACAGGGTTTCATTAAACCAGAGCCATCAAAGAAGGTAACAGGCAAATCCTGCACTGTAACTCATAACACAAGGACCAGGGGGAAGTGATGAGAAATCTAATACTGCTTTTTCTTCTCGATCTGTTTCACTGCAGTTGCACACCACAGGTAACAGGTGTCTACTGCATTCTTTGTGAAACTGTGAATCTACAAAATTCTGGAAGATCACTCTTTTGAAAGCAATTTTCATCATAAAATGATCATCAGTCTGTTATTAAGGGCTCCGAGATACAGCTAAACTCTACTGACTATGTAAATAACCTATTCTGTTATATCTAATGAGAACTAATTTTACCAAGCTTAGCTCTTGGGGAAGAAATTTCTCAAGTTATCTTACTACCAATATGTACTTACCTGAATTAGAAAACATTGTTTAACAAGGCAACTTAAACATGATCTGAAGTACTCAGACTCAAATCAATCTCTCATAAAAAGGTAATTTGACATTGCACGTAAAGACAGCACTGCTTTTGGAAAACCGAACATGGATGGAGAAGGGAGAGAGCTGTTTTACAGACATATATGGGGAGTATTTGATGTAGTTTCTTTAGGACAGTTATGATTAACGTTACTGTCTTGCAATCAATGGAAAGTGACTGATATAAATTATGTGGTGACTACTCTGTTTCAGAAAATGGGAAGCTGCAAATACAGAGGAAAGCAATGTTTGGCCTTTTACCTTGTTGGAAGAGGTTTCACTGTCCTGGTTTGAAACTGCCTATTCATAAATATATCTGAATTTATTTCCACAGTTTTACATCATTATATAATTCTCTGAGCTTTATTGAATATTACATTAATTTTAGCTTTTTTATATATAGTACATGAATATATGTGACTATTATTGCCATATCTCCTAGAATATACTAGTGTTTGCTCAAGTTTGTTTGCTCAAATTTTTCATTTTTTTTTAATTGTTAAATGAGATATTCAGAGTAATCAGTAAAAACCCTCAGATGTCAAAGGTAACAATGATCAGTTATGAAATACAAAGAACTATTTATAGAAAATGTGAATGGTAGCATCTAAAAAGACAAAGGATAGCTTTTAAAATTTCTGCTTTGATTTAACTTTCCAGAGTTTTCCTTCAGGTTATGTTTTGGAAACTGAATGTAAAAATGAGGTACTGGGATTCATACCTTTGTGTGTAATATTGGATTTAAGAATGGAAGCCAAGGATGTAAATGTGCAAAAACAAGAAAGAAATTCTAGAAGCTATGTGGTTGTGGTGGAATTGACCTTGTCTGGACACCAGGTGCCCACCAAGCTGCTCTATCACCCCCCTCCTCAGCAGGACAAGGGCAAAGGGAAGAAAATAAGATGGAAAAAACTCATGGGTCAAGATAAAGGCAGTATAATGAAAGCAAAAGCAAAGGCCATGTGTAGAAGCAAAGGAAAATGAAAGTTTTATTCTCTACTCACCATCATCAGGAAATGTCTGTCCACTTCCCAGGAAGCATGGCTTCAGTATGCGGAGCAGCTGGAAGACAAATGTCATAATAATGAATGTGATTCACCATCCTTCCTCCTTTCTCCTTTCTCTTATTTTTCATTGCTGAGCAGGCATCATATGGAATGGAACATCCCTTGTGTCAGTTTGGTTCACCTGTCCTGGCTATGTCACCTCGCAAGATCTTTCCCACCCCTGCCTACTGGTGAGTCAAGAATGTTGGAGAGACAGCCTTAATGCTGTGGAAGCACTGCTCAGCAGTAGCTAAAACACTGGTGTGTTACCAGTTACCTTTCTAGCTACCACTACAAAGCACAGCACTATGAAGGATACTATGGGGAAAATTAACTCCATCTCAGCCAGACCCGATACACCGATAAAGGATGAACCTTATAAAAGTCCTGCCTTTAAATCTAGTTGTAATCTGTCAAAAACTTTGTTTTTTATAGATATCATCTTGTTCTAGAACTGAATTCTTTGTATCTTTAGACATATTTGACAGTGTAAATGCTTTGCTTAAGGATTCTAGTTTAACTCTGAAGAAAGGCTCTTGTGATTTAAACTTTTTTCATCAGCTATAGTCCTCTTAATTTTGAAAGGATGCTGTCTTTAAAGACATCTGTTCTTTTCCATTACTACTTTTTTTCTACCCAATTTAATGACACTCATACATCTTATCCTTAGCAGTAGCCACAGAGAAGTAATTCAGAAAATCAGAGAACAAAAGAAGCTAGATCACAGTGAAAGCAGTTGCAGCTGTTCAGTTTAGTAGCACTTCATCGTTGAAATATCTTCAAAGCAATGGCATCATGGATAAGACAAAGTTATAAAGTACATCAGAATCATCAAAATCAGTGTTTTAATTGGTGGTGTAGAAGCCAAGATAGAATGTTCTTGCTGAACTTATCTAAGTATAGGCAAATAATGAGATTTAATGAGAATTAAGGTTCATCAGTTTGCCTTTCTATGTGATGACATATTTCTGAAGGAGCAAAACACTGCACAGTCAGAGGAGAAGGAGAAAAAAGGAGAGTGAGAAACAGTCCTGCAAACACCAAAGTCACTGAAGAAGGAGGGGCAGGAGGTGCTCCAGGCATCAGAGCAGAGATTACGCTGCAGGACCTACCTGTAGGAGACCATGGTGACTCAGATTGTTCTTCTGTAGCCCCTGGAGAGGACCAGTGGAGGTGCATGTGTCCTGAATAAAGCTGCAGCTCCTGGAGATATCCTGGAGGCTCCTGACAGGAACTGCAGCCTGTTGGAGAAGCGATACTGAAGCAGGCTTACCCTGAAATGCTGGGACAGAGGAAAAGTATGAGAAGGAAGGAGCAATAAAGAGGAGCTTTTACAACCTGACCACAACACCCTGTGCCACTTGGGTTTGTGGGAAGGATATAGATGAGTTGGGAATGAAGGAATTAAATTAAGGGGAAAGTGGGGGAAGGCACTTTAGTTTTTATTATGATTTTTCACCATGCTATATTTTCTATTTGCAATAAATTAATTTTTCCAGAGCTGAGTCTGTTTTACCCATTATGCTAATTGGAAAGTGATCTTCCTGTCTTTCTTTTGACCAAAAATCTTTCCATCTTATTTTTTCCCCTTATCCTGTTGAGGAAAGGGATTGAGAGAGCAGCTGAATGGGAGTCTGTCTGCTGGCCAAAGTCAAAGCCACCACAGTCCTTTTTCTTCCTGCAAGATGCAAATGGAAACAAAGTTGTCCACAAGCAGTCACAGCAGGAAGGAGATTGTAGGCCAAATAAATTACTTCTTTTATTTGACTTCCTATAAAATCCTCAAATAACTGTATGTGCAACAAGAGCAGAACAGAGTATTTATGTTACAGTTGCATTGGTTGGACATGTGTTGGTGCTATATCCATGTTTTAAGAGGAAGGTCCTTCCTAAGGAAGATTTCCTGTCTTGAATTATGCCAGGGTTTCGTATGACATATGACAGGTTTTGCTATCTGTTATAAGCAGGTGAATAGCAAGTTTGTAGCATAGAGAAGAGACAGTCCTATCATACGACTCCTCCCTTAAAGTAGAGTTTTGGTTACTGCTCTTCCAAATTCATGGCTAAAGAAAGCACATACTAACTTAGCTATGATCGATGGACAGATGGCCAACACGTTGCAGCATTTGGGTGTTAAAGTAGATTTATGTGCAGTATAACTTGCTGTTCTGAATGGAATATGTAGACAAATGACACCAGAAACTCTAATTGTGTAAAGAGAGCATTCAAAACAGATGTTTGACTGAGTATCAGTAATGTAAAGGACATTTTGAGACTTATAGGGAAATTTTTAAAGTCACTAGAAGACCAAGAGAAAACTTTGTGGCTCTAAAACTTATTTCAGATGGAATGATGGCAAAAACTTTGATGTTATTTCACAAAATGAGGACAAATTAACACACAAAGAGATATTGAGCCATTATGCTTGTAACTATGGTCATAAGTATGTGAAGGTGGGCAATAAATTATTCCAGGGAAAAATACTTTATGTTTCTTAATTAAATTCTTTGAAAAATGGCTATTTCAGTGCTGATACTAACCAGGGACCTGTGAAAATATTTTACTTCAAGCTTGCAGTATGAGAAGTGGCCTAAAAGATTCAACTGATTTAGTTATACAAAATAACAAAAAGCACAGGGGGAGAAAAGTAGAAATATGACTATTTTTTAAACAAGGAAATACACATACACAACTGCACAACCAAATTCAGCAGATACAGCATGATTCTGACTGCATTGAAGTAAGTGATAATTCTCCCTTTAGCAGGATTTTAATTTCTTGATATTTGTCAAGGAATCAAGGAACTAGTTGTAACTAAAACAGTTCTCGTTAATTCCTCATGTATCTTTATTGATTCTTAGTAGGGTGTGTCAGACTCCATATGTTTAAATTTCCAAATTAAATTTCTGTGTGAAATTTATCATATTCCAACTTAAGCTGAAGGATGAAATGTAATCAGTTAATACATTTTATAGCAAAAAAGAATGACAGAATTAATCAAGTCTGGTATTGTCTAATAATATCAGAATTACATCCAGTTGTTCTTGTGTTAAATTAAGATTTTTGATCATATCATACTCAAAAATGCAATGTATAATTTCACTTTCTCAAATTTTTGGCAGAGATTGAGATTGTTCCAATTGCTTATTGTTTGTATAATATACTGTAAAATATACAACATATTGGAAAAAATTCTCTTTGAGAGTGTACAGATAAGCAAACATGAAAGATTTTGGTATCAACAATACTTTATAATAGTCTGAAGGTTTTTGTATTTCTCACTTGTCTTTTATTTTTGTTTTAGAAAATTATTTGAGAGTTCACAAAGTTAATAAGTATCATGATGCTTTTCTATTTTTACCCAGGAAGTTTTAACATTAAAACAGTAAGAAACTTCTTCCATCTAGGCTTTCCTGCTGGGAGGACAGACATGGCAATTTGTAATTATTTCAAGATACAAACAATACATGTATTCCAAGACATATGACCTTGGCAAATGACAACATAATGGACAAAACCTTACTAAATCTAGACATATGGGACTATTTACCTTAAACCTAATGTTAACTCCAGTTAAGTTTTATTACTTTCAGTAGGCTGTTTTATGCTTTGTATAGCATTTTTTTCCTCTGCAAATTAGTAACATGAACTAGTTACGTCTGTGAGACACTTCCATCTAATGCACAACTGATCTGTTTACGTCTTTGTTCTGTCTTCCTTATTTTCTGTCTCCCTACCTGACATTCACAGCCTTTAAAATGTGCTGTGTGGCCTCATCTCAGGCAGCTTTGGATTCACACTGAAACCAAAGACATCTAGCTTATCTAAGCTACTATATATGATAGAGGCCAAGAGTGGGTGCTTTGGAAATAGCGTTCCTATGTATATCCTCCCACAAATTTTTTTTGGTAGAAACTTTACAAGGCTCAGTTGTATCTACACCATTAATTTAAATACTGCTAGAGGAACATTTCTTCAAAAAATGTAACTAATTACTTTTGAACTAATTTTTATACCTTTATTTTCCAGAATTTACTGTGGCAATGAGTTAGCACTGTGAGAAGATAGGGTTTTTTTAGTTTTTAAAGTGATCAGTTGTGATCACTTCAGCTACTTTTAAGTATTCATTGGTGGTTTTCCACTTAAGGAGTGGTACTGAAATGCTTAAAAGCCTATAGACATGGTCCTGATAGACAGGAAAGAAGTTTCAGTAAATGTATATTAACCTCAGTCATTATCTCCTTTCAAATTCCTCTTATGGATTTATCCTTAAGAGGAATTATCAGGGAGCCAATAGAAGCTCAGCCATCTAAATCCCTCTGGATTTTTAAAGAGTATAATGAGCATTTTCATTTTCCATCTTGAGACACTATGTGGTATCTCTTTACATTCCCCCATTGTGGCCCTTCACCCTTGTCAGAAATGGAAGGATGAAACAATATCTTCTGTCTTTCTAGCTTCTAATGGCATTGTTCAACCCAACTCATTAACATTTGTACAGGCTGATTAGGACTACTACAGAAACTTGAACTACTAGTCCAAAGCTCACTGAAGTTAATGAAAAGATTTCCATTGACTCCACCATGCCATGAGGCTCTCAGGCTCCAGAAGGGCAAGGACCTGACAGCCTTCTTAAAAACATTGGCTTTTATATATTTGTCATAGGCTAGAGGCTTTTGTTACAGGGCTAGAATGTTTGACATCTGCTCTTGAATGCTACCCTTGAAGATATTGCATGAGTATAAATAATGACATACTGTAAAGGCTGCTTAGCTAACAATAATGCTGAAAATCTAAAACTGTGCTGAGATATCAGTGCAAAACATTGTGCATCGCTTATCTAATGTATCATTTTATTGCAGAAGCCAGACAGTTAAGGGCACAATATCTTTCCAATCTGTTCAATTTTATTATCTGTCAGCTAGAATGGTATAAACACAGAATCAGTGACCACAGACACAACACAGCTGATATCGTAGTATATATATGTAAATGATACGGCTGATGCCAAAGCTGTAAATCTACCTTGATGTTTATCTGGAAGGAGAAGAAACAGTTCACCCTGTAATTCATAACGCCTTTCATATGAGGAAGAAGTAAGGAGGTAAAAGGTATAAGGAAGAACAGTTTCACAGTAATTTTGTTACTTGTCCTATCTTGACCAGAACCATCTGCTAGGATTGTCTGTCTAGCTCCACAATAGGAAAAAAATCACATTTAATGTGTAACCCCAGCCCAGAGTCCAACACAGAACTCACAGTGCTAGTGTTTGTGCTTCAGGAGGATGCTAGGTGAGGAGGAGAAAAGATCCATCCATGTGTTACATAGGAGCCTGGCACAAGAGTGCCCAGGCTAAGGGTTACAATTAGGTTTAGAGGTATGTGTGCACCTTTAAAATTGGAATAACTGATTCTCTGTCCTTCCCAGCATTTTGAACATCCTACCTGAATTTCCTATTAGAATATCCTCATTGTCAGGACATAAGTAAGACTGAGAAAATGTTGGAATATGACCATAATCATTCTTACTGAAGAAGTTGTGCCACTTGTTGGACAGAAAAAGCAAGAAACTACAGTGTGAGAGGCAGTAAGGGTATGTGAGCACACATATTTTCTACCCAGTGATAAGGTCCTGCTCTTTGGAGGAGTAAGTCTTGATAACTTCTTCTTTTGCCTACTAAGACACTGGTTTGAAACCTTAAACAAAAAAATTGATTTTGACCTTTGTTGGTGAATGGATCACAAGAGGAATCCCAAGCTATTTAAAACTGCAGATGGATAGAAACCTCCCCAGGGAAAAAGTGTTCTGCCAGCATCTGCTGGCAAGTAAAGGTAGCTGCCAGGGTAAGCTAATCCTCATTTACAATCAAGTTATGCAAGGTTTTGAGGTGTTGTTAGCATTCCAATACTTTTTGATGCTTGAGTTTTTATTCAGAACTGAAGACATTTGCCCATTCAAACACAAGAAAGCCTTTATTTTTTACTTTTGATTTTTAATTTTTTTTTTTTTTTTCAGCTGGGGAAATATTGTTAATTACTGAGCAATCAGGCAGTATTGACAGTGTTGTTTACTTTCCCAAGTTTCTTAAGGGTTCTTGAGACATATTATTCGTATCTTTTGGGAAAAGAAAACAGTAGGAATTCTACCCTCATATGGTGAAAGGACAACACGCATAATTGCAGTAATACAAAGGACAGATGTCTGGGGTTTCAATGGCAGGTGGCATCTAGTATGAGGATAATGAAATCTATTGCTAATAGTGTGCTAGACAATATATAAAGGGCAGGGAATAAGACCAGGAAATCTTTGTGAACAGTTGTAGGAGAAAGAGAAGATATCAAATTGGTTTGAGAGAAGGTGGCAGGAGGCCTGCATGGATGCATAAACTGATCCTCACTAAATTCCAACACAAAAAGGAGGCATACAGGAGGTGGAAGAAGGCACAGATCACTCAGAAGAAATACAGAGGTGCAGAAGTGTAGGAAGGCTGAAGCCCATCTGAATCTGGTAGGGGATGTGAAGGACAACAAGAAGGGCTTCTACATATGTATCAGCAGCAAAAGGAAGACTGGAGGAAAGGGGAGCCAGGTGACAAGGAACAACATTGAGGACAGTGAGACAAGTTACACAATCACATTCTTGCTTTATTTTTTAATGGTAAGTCTGGACTTCTACAGTTCCAGGCCCTTGAGATGCAGGAGAAAGACTGGAGTGGGGAAGACTCATATCTGATACAGAAGAATCATATTAGGGAATGTTAAAAAAACTGGAGATGCACGAGTCCACAGAATCTGATGTCATGTGCCTACAAGTGCCAAGTGAACTGGCTAAGGCCCTTCTAGGCCACTTTCAGTTATCTTTAAAAAGGCCAAGGTCACTGGCAAATGACACTCCTGTCTTCAAGAAAGGAAAGAGGGAGGATCCATAGAATTATAGGGCAATCAGTCTCACTTCAAGGTGATGAAGAAAACCCTTCTGGAAACCATTTGCAAACATATGAAGGACAGAACAGTGATTGTGAGTAGTCAACATGGATTTGCAAAGGGGAGTAATACCTTCCCTCCCTTATAGCCTTCCACATGTGATAACTGTCTCAGAAGAGAATGAGATGGCAGTGACTGTTGCTTATCTTGACTTTAGTGAGGCTGTTGTCAGTCTCCATCACATTGTCATAGACAAACTGATGAGATATGAGCTTGAGGTTCCCCAGACAGGTGGTGGAGGCTTCACCCTTGGAGGCATTCAAAGCCAAACTTAACATAATCATGGGTTACCTGCACCAGTTGACCCTACTTTGACCTGGATGCTGGACTAGATAGTCTCTGCAGGTCCCTTCCAATGTCATCCATTCTTTAATTTGGTGATTCTAATTCTACCCTGAGTATTTGTATACTGTTTGGCATATGATTAAAATCCAAAATTACAGTGTTAAAAGTAAATGGTATACCCTGCTGATTGACAGGCTATAATTGTACTTGAGATGATGATTCTCTAGATAGAGTTGATTCTTTGTACCCCTCCTCCGTCTATCAAACCGACCATATTCATAAGGATTTTTATAGATTTATAAGGTTTGGAGAAAAGTTTAGATAAAATGCAGAATGTTATTGTACATGTTAACACATAAGAAGTTCAGCTGATGTTCATAGGTTTTTGTAGATTACTACTGAAATTTGAGAAGTAACTATAGAATTAATTATATAATGCTGCCCACAGGTTTCTCTTTTTATATGGAGAAACTGGTGCAGATGTGTATATACAGTCTCTTGTCAGTGCACCTGGTTTTATGGGGGATGCTTAGTTTTATCAAACAATAGATATTGTTTCATTCATCTCAAATGATTTGTGGGCAAAGCTTTGAACACACCTCTTTCAAACAGAACTTCTATAATAAAAACATTTCTTATGATTTCTCAGTTTTGTTCATAAGTAGGCAGCTCCTAATTTAAGATAATTAGATGCATATTTCATGGTATTTTGAAATCCTTTTCAATAATGGCAATGAATATCTCCCTAGATAGATGTTCACACATTCTGGGTGTTTCTTCACAGTCTACAGGACTGCAATGTTATAATTTAGGACAAATCTTTCCCTACCTCTCTAATTTGGCACCAGATTCCAGGGAATGTTTCTCATGCACTGTCACTGGTATTCAGTCAGCAAGATATGTCAGCAGCAAGACCTTTGTTGACTTCTTATTAAAGGATTATAATTCTTTTGAGAATGAAAGACAGTTCTGATGTCCATATAAAGGGAAAGAGCTACACACCTTAGAGGACAGACTGTTAGGTGTGCTCCCCAATAAGGCAGCTTATTATCAACAATGAAAAGGTAGCTAAGGTTGGAGTTAGTGTATGTTATGTCAGGAAGTCTGGACCCAGGCACATTTACCTGTATGTAAGTTGCTATTTGTAGTTGTTATGCCAGGAGGCAGTCTGGGAATGCACTAATAGGAATCAATTAGGGTATTCACAGTGGTGTTCCATTAAGTTTAAAAAGATGTATGGGATAAGCTGGGAATCTGGGCCTTTTCTGTGAGTCCAAGACACATGCAAAAGTTCTGGGATTTGGTGTTGGGATGGTCATACCCCCATTCTGTTCAGTCAGCAATAAAATCTGTGTGCAAAGACATCGTGCACTGACAAAAAATTAATAGCATGGTTTAGCTACTCTTCTCCAGCTTCTCCTGATTGGGACATGCCTGCCTTGGCCTCAACCTGTCTAGTCCCTCTTCCAGGTCTTGCTCTTTTTCCATATCTATGCCACTCCCCTGGCCACCCATACTGTTATTGTTGTGTTCTCACCTCTATCTGAGGCGAGTAACACCATGTGCTACTTCTGTATCTCAGTAGTTTCTCTAGCTTCTACCTGTCCCATGGCATGACATTCAAACCTGGAGCTCCCCAAAAAACCCTGCCGATGCTTGTTCTTTTCCCCTTTCTCTCCTACAATCTCAGCCCGTGCTTTCACAAGTCCTATAGCCAGGTAAAGCCATTATGGAAGCCGAACTATTTCAATTTCATCATTAATATCACAGGGTACCTGAAATAAATGTCAGACAAGGTTCAGCACAGCCCATGTGGAAGTTTTCTTGGAAAATTCAAAACACTGGTTTCTTCCTTTCTGATTTAGGGGTTTTCTGTGATGCAAAACCTAAATATTTAAACAGAAGTTTAAAGAAATTAGACAGTTATTACCTGCTTTCTATAGCAACAACTGGAAATAAAGTTTTTAGGATCTGAGTGGGAAAGAAGATCGTAGTTAAAATATTGAAGAACCTAAGTAAGTGAATAGGCAAGGCCAAAATATTGTAGTGGCATGATCAGTTATATCAGGATAAAGATACTTAGCTGAGACTTGCCTCACAAAGTTCTCTTACTCAGTTGTGATGTTACAACAGAGAAAGTTCCTAACAGACTAATCAGTCTAACTAGCAATACTGGATTCCTGTGGCATTCAAATTAAGGTGAAATTACAGAATCACTCTCTTTTCTGTAGCTTGTCTTTAAAAAAATATGTCAGGAGCAGCTTCTTTGCAAGTACTTTTGACTGTCTTAGAGTTCAAGTCGATACCACACTGAATGTGGGGAGTCAAGATCTCATACTGCTGTTGATATGTGTGGTCTTTCATGCTAGATTTCAAGACGGATTGTGTTAGAAGATTTTTAAATCCTAGTCAGACAGGAATACTGCTTTCTTTCCATCCTGTATGATAAGCATGCAAAGTGACAATGTAGGCACTGTTTAAGGTTTGAATGGTAACTGTCAAACGTTGGCCAGTCCGTAACTTTAAGAAGATATATTTTCCTAGGTGTATATTTTTAATAAAATAGATTTTTAAGACACTATAAACTCCACACCAAGCACAGCTAAGCCATAAACACAGAAACTCATACAGATACGTATCTCCTAACTTCTGAATGAATTTTATCTACTGTTTTAAGTCACCCGACATGATCTTTTATATGCATCATACATGAAGAAAGAAAAGCCTGTCAGTCATGCAGTATCTCATGCATGATCAGAAGTTCACCTGGGATTTCCCAGTGTATTTTTGATCTGTACTCCAAAGAACATTCATTTTAATTTGCCATCCTGGTTAAACAGGAAGATGCCTGTGAAGATTAAACTTCTATCTTAAAGGAATGGTTTAGTATGATAAATATATAAAGCTCTATGCAATTCTGAAACTTCATCATCATTCCTATAGGGTGATAGAAATATCAGGCTCTTGTTGCTTGTTGAATGAATTTGAGCTGTATTTACTGTAATACCCAAAGAGAAAACACAATATTCACAAAAGACTCAGAGTAACATAGTTTTATTGGTATCCTATTTTAATAATATCTGTGTCTATTAAAATGACAGGTATTCTGCTTTTTAAATTTACTGTGTGTGAGACTGCTTTGTCAGTCTCTAACAAGACTCCTACCAAAAACATCCAACAAGGAGCAAAAATTCCATGTTTCAGTCAAAAGAAACATTATCAAGTTTCACTATAATACAATGATTTTAACTTAAATGCTTAATCTAAGTAGCCCTCTCCTTTGCATATGGCTTTTGGGGTTTTTTGGGTTCCTTTGATCCATATGTGTGCACACATAAATATATATTTCCTTTAACAGTATTAAACATAAACCTATAATTTAACAGCCTACATTTGTATGGGTATCTAAATTAGATTTTAGTAGTGCTAATCCAATAAAAAATGATATTAAAAAATTATATTGCTTGAAACATTTTTCCAGGACCAACAGTACTCTCAAAAGACCATATTATATTGCACTCTCTGAACGATATACGAATTAAGAAGAAAGTCAGAAAATATTGTGAATATTAGCATGAAGGTGCTGTATATGGTATGTATATATTTGAACACTAACCTTGCTAAGGATATTGTAGACTCTAAGAATTTCTTTTTCATATATGGCTAGGCCTCAAGTTCCAATGTATTTAAATCAATCACTGTCCACCAGTAAAGGCACAACCCTGTATCACTTGAAAACAAAATTTGTTGACTTCAGGTCTCTGTCAGATTTTGAGAAAAAGATCAAGAGTATTTCTCCCAACTCAGCATGTATAGGCACATATTTGAACAGAACACTTTGGAGACACTTTAATATGTATATTTTGCTGTTTTAATTTAGAAAAACAATACCAAATAGAATAGGAGTTTATTTGGAAGTTGCATAAGGTAAGGCCAACTATCAACAAAGTCAAGGCCAATTTGCTGCCATTTGGTGAATAAAGTTATTGGAGTTACTATGTAATAAACCCAAGAGAGTGTGAGAGAAAAACCCTTATTTTTAGTTTTTTGTTTCAGAGTTCTGAAAATTAATCCTCATCCTCATTTAGGAGACACTCATGTAATAACATAAAGGCTCATAGTCCTTGGCGAAGTGCCATGAACAGTGCTTCCCATTACATCAGAGACTGAGCTGTCTGTACACTGAAATCAATACATCCAAGAGTGTGATTCGGTATATCCCATTTCTCAGATGTGATTCATCATTACAGGTAATTTTGCTTTCAAATACTCTTTTCCCCTAGTCTTACTGCCCTGAGCAACCAAAAATACCTGGTTTAGGAGAACAGCACTTTATCAAATTATTTTTCCATTGAGAAACCAGGAGCTGTTTACCTATTTCTTTTTCAAAATGGTCTGCAGAAACTTTAGAAGAAATTAAGACAATCAGGATATGTCCTGATTTATTCTTTTTCCAACACTGCTAACGTTAGCAGAGAATTCACAATGTAACAGAGGTATTTGCAGAAATAATGGCCAAAGGATGAATGTGAGAGGGAGACAAAGATAAAAGCTTGAAATACAAACAGTGAGATTGATCTCATCTAATTCCAGCCTTGTAAGAATTAGGTTTCTGGGCTAATCTATTTGTCTAAGCTCTTCCTGCAGTCAGAAGGAGCAAAGAATCACCTCATGGAGGTATTTTAACTATTGATAATTAGTGATAGTATTCAACAGTTCAGGTCCAGATTATGCCACCAGATATGAATTTTATGATGACCTGAGTCGCTCCTTATTTTTATTGATTTTGTTGAATTATAGTCTATTGATGGATAATGAAAATTTAAGAAAGAGCATACCTGCAGACAGCTATGTATAAACACCTCCAATTGAGTGTCTTAATTCTGAATTGAATATCTTCAAGGTTGGGTAGCAGGTAAAGAGAATCATTGCAGACACCTCCCTTGTCAACAGATCTGTCATGTGCTGCCATCTATGTGTTCTTAATTCATCATAAATGCAAGACAAATGTATTATCCCAACTTTCAGTGAAAGAAATTTCATCTAATGCACTTCAGACATTTAAGACAGGTTAGTAATACACCCAGGGCTGGATACCTCAGTGCAATAGACTTTCTCCAGTCCATCAAACCATGCTAAGGAGGTCATTGGTGACAGCCAGCATGATTTCACTAGGGGTAAATATTGCCTGACAAATTCAGTGTCCTTCTATGATGGGGATACAGCATTGGTGGATAAGGGAAGAGCAACTTATGTCAGCTACCTTGATTGTGCAAAGCATTTGACAATGTCCTGCACGGAATTCTTGTCTGTAAAGTGGAGATACATGGATTTGATGGAAGGACCACTCAATAGATAAGGAATTGGCTGGATGGTCTTCCTCAAAGAGCTGTGATCAACAGTTCAATGTCCACGTGGAGACTGTGACAAGTGGCATTTCTCAGGGCTGCACTGAGGAGCACCTGGGACTGGTGCTGCTTAACATCTTCGTCAGTGATATGGACAGTGGGATCAAGTTCACTGTCAACAAATTTGCTGATGATACCAAGTTGTGTGGTGCAGTCGACATGCTGGAGTGAAGGGATGCCCTTTAGAGGGACAGTCCTTCAGTGTCTATATCACAATCATTGAGATCTTTATGATTGCTCAGGAGCTTGGATATAACACAGTGCATATTTAAAAAAAACCCAAACCAACCAACCAAACAAAAAACAACAAAACAACAACAACAAAGCCATCAAATAAGTTAATTTAAATTTTTACCAATGAACAGTTTTCAAAATCAGTCCCTTTGTGCAGAAAACTTCACTGACCCTCTATCAGGCAACTAAAAGTTTTATTCATATATTGCAACTTTGGTGAGGTTATGCAGCTCTATTGTTTTTCTATAAATAATTTTAACTTTACAGAGAAAATGTATAAGTAAACCATTTATTGAATTATGTATTCATACATGTCGCTGCATTTCTTGGTAGAAGCAACACCTTTGACAGTTGTGATGTTTCAATGTGCACTAGAAAATATGTTGATGCATCATTTAGAATTCTAGTTTGTGAAATACTAAACTGTATAGGAGCCTATGAACACTATAGTACATAATCATGTAATCATGGAAATTTTACCTCACCTGCACGTAGGGCTGCAATTCAGTTGCCTAAGCATTTGCTGCTATATTTGATACTTGGAGTATTCTGTTTGGTTTCAGCTGCTGTTGCAGATGGATGTGGGACTCAACTTCTGTGTCATCTCTGTTGGCTCCATGAGGATACCTCAGATAATCTTCATCATCTCCATATAGATACCTGAATCATTCCTGAAATATCTAAAAGCTGTCCTTTGAAACCTAGTAGAATTACCCTTTTTATAGTCAGTGGAGAGAAAAATATACTTACAGATGGTGACTCAGGTAGCTAATTCATCTTGTACACCTATTTTATGATTTTATGAATCATTTGATGGAGATACCTCTTATACTCCATTGCATATAAAGGGAATGACTGAGTTAGACATCTAACTTTTTAGACATGGTTGTTGGGTGAAATTAGTCTTTTATGTACTTACAACTAACACTATAACTTAGTATCATAGTATAAATATATGTTGGCTCTTATTATTTTTGGTCTAAAAAACACTATCACAGAATGGTAGGGGTTGGAAGAGTTTTCTAAAGATCAACTAGTCCAACCCCCCTGACATAGTAGGATCTCCTAGAGTAGATCACATAGGAACACACTGTAGATGAGTTTGATTTTTCAACTAATTTTAATAACGAATCAATCTTAGACTGAAAATTCTGGGGAAATAAAAGGATAAAAGTCTGAGAAAGGAAAATGATTTTGTAAATGGAAAAAACAAAACAGGAAACACTAAAAGTAAAAGTACATAAGCTGTTTCGTTTTGCAGTCCTAAATTTCATAATTCTAGAATAGGAAGTAATTAGTTTTTTTTCTTTTCTTCTAAAGTCTTACAGTGCCTCCATGTTTACTATTGTTCTGTTAACAAGAGATTCTGAAAAAATGTCTTGGACAATGCATGTCTACGCTCTAGCAACAGAAGTTTGTGCAGGAAAATCAGGTCATGAACCCACAGCAGAGTGTGGAAGAATGAGCTCAGACTAACTATTGCAAAACCTGACCAGCTGTTTCTGATCTGTGCTGCAGTGAGTTACCCAAAGGCAAAAGAAGGACTTGACTTTTGTCTATAGGTACGTACATATGGAACAGAAATCTGCTAGAAAGCTCTCCAAATCTAGCAGGCAAGGTGATAACAAAATCTAAAGATTACAGTCTGAGATAAGTAAAGTTTGGATTATGATTTAAGGCATGAGCGCATTAGATACTAGAAAACTTTAGATAAAACATGAAAATTCAGGAAAACCTGGTGGCCATTGATACGTAAGAGATCAGAGCAGAGAATCACAGTGGCCTTTGCAATCTTGGACACTCTAGAACCAGAGATTACATCATGATTGAAATAGAAAATGTATCCAAAAAGGTCATTGCTGATCCTGGTAGCATACATTGATTTTTCTCTGTGAGACTCACTGATAATCAGTTTTATCGCTAATGACAAGAGTTAGAAAACCAGAAGACAACAGCTATATTGTTAGTATTCCTTATAACCTCTCCAGAGATTATAATTGTCACACTTGCTACTGTGTCATATTAAAGTCATGACGTTCTCTCTTATTAAGTTTCTTGTAGAAGAAAACCAATTCTTGTTCAAAGCTGAATAGGCCAGAATTTTAAGTGCTCATTAGATTCTATACACTTGATATCTCAAGCAGGTCCTGCTAGCTTGATGTAGGATCATTCTACTCAGCTGACTCCTTCCTTCTTGCTTGCTAGCAGGAAAAGTCTTCTCCATTTTTGATTTACTCTAGTTCTGACTCCTGCCTCTTATTTTTATATTGAGTCTTGACAACAACTGGAACAAAATGAAACCTCTTAAGAGCCTGAGTGTCAGAAATCTTTATGTATTTACATGGCCACGCATTCCACCCCTGATGCAGCTAGAAGAGGCCAGGTGGTATCTATGGCCTCATGAGTCCATCTGGCTTTGTTGTAGCAAGTTACACTGCTGGCCTGATAGAAAGACTTCATTAGTAGAAATGATTTGTGGGGAACATTCTAGAAATCAGCTTTAAATTGCTAAACTGGAAGTGTTTCTTAACTAAGCAGACATGGGTTTATGAGCATACCATTGCATTGCAATGTAATTCTTTCTTAACTTCCTTCATAATGTCCACTAAATTCAGGAGGTCAATGCATAACTAGACCTGAGTGCTAGTAATTTTTTTTTTTTTTTGATACATGTGTTTCAGGTGAAGATGTTTTGGGGCATTAGAGATAGAGATTACACAGTCAGATGATTTTACTAATACAGCTGCCATAAAGGACAAGTCAGAAGTGACCACAAAGCCCACAAAGGTCTAATTTACCCAGCAGATTTATTGAAAGAAAGCACTAACCAGGAATTTATTAGCATATGTGACTGGACCTAGGCAAACTTCTCCTGAATAAAAAGTCTTATTATATGGATAACCATTTATTTTTATCAACTGAGTTTGAACATAGATTTTTTCCAATCTTCTGTCACTTCAGGTAGAAAAAAAAAAGATAATCACAAACTCACTCCTTTGATATTAGGGGTGAGATGACATTTTTGAAACTATGTAAAGCCAAAGTAATAACAAGTCTTCATTAATACTATGCAATAGCAGATTACTTGTCTTTATGCAGGCTACCACATGAGGTGATTAAAGCATGTGGTTTGTTATCAAGTCTCAGTGATATTTTCTGAATGAAAAGAATTAGTAAGGGTCAGAAATCTAGTTCCATTGAAGAACAGTATGTGTTAACTTATTAATCTTTTATGTTTATATGGTAAGTGTAAGTGCGTGGGTACACATTAATTTGTAGCATTTGCAGTGCAAGTAGAATAGTGCTGTTACAATCTCATTCTCCAGGTATTTCTGAAGAAAGAACTGAAAACAGGTACTATTTTCAAGGTTTCTTATTAAAGAGATTTTATTGATTGATGTCTGTATCTTTAATACAGATACTGAACAGTTTCAGTCGCAACATGAAGGGACACCACTTGATAATGTTTTTCATTTTGATATTGGATCATTGACTGCAACTCTTTTTTTTTTGTGATGTTGTGACTCCATGATCATAATTTTGGAAAGTGAGAAATTAAAGGGGGGTGTCATTTCAGTGGTGTCTCTTGTTTTTCTATCCAACACTAAAATTGTAAAACTGCCTAAGCAAACATGTCATCCACAAAGTTCTTTGAGAACTGTAAGTATTTTTCTTGATTACTATTTGTAGTAGTCTGTAGAATATATTAGTGAAAAATACTTCCTTGTTTCAACTTTGAAAGATTTGATGAAGCCTAATTAAAGAACTGAAAACATGTCACTTGCTCATATGTGGGGAGAACTGAAGTTACTTGGTGAGGCTCAGTGAGCAATGATGCTGTGAACTGGAAAAACCTATTCTCATCACTTGACCAGTTGAATATTGTCACCCATAAGCTATTACGTTTATAGAAAAATGGATGGTGGAAATCAGAACAGACCAGATTAGTATGAAAAATCTTACAGTCATTGGTTTCTTAAATTTGCTTCAAGACAGTGAGTTTTCCTTCTTCAGTATAGAGAAAGCCTCTTGATTTGAGTTTTGAGATTGTAAAGAGAAACTTTGACAACTGAATTTTAGTTATGAATTTTTCAAACCAGCTACCTTATTTCGCTAATGTTTAACTTATAAAAAGTAGTCCAATGAGGTTTAATGTGGACATGTTGGACATAACTGTCAAATAATTATTTTTGTTCTCTATTTACAAGAGCAGTTATGATTATTTACTGATTATCTCAGCTAGTAAAATGAGGTGCTTTTATTCCACATTTTTTCCATCAAAATGCAAATCCTATCCCAAGTGTTACTGTTACTTCTTCACAGTGTTGGATTTCACAGTAACACATGTGGGTAGTATCCAGTATAAACTTATCAAATGTGAAGAGTGAATAAAATTTTAAATTATGATTTTATTGACTATAAAGAGAAGCATTAAGAGAAGCAATATAAACATGTACAAACAGAATAGCAAAACCATGGTACTTCTTCAGCAATGTAATATACATCTTTCCATCAGGCCTTTAAAACAGACCTTTAGCACTTTTTAGAGTGTAATGCTACTGGGACTAATAGGCCCAGATTTCTCTCTCCTAATATTATCTGCTTAACTGAGGAGCTTTGCTGTTTGATGAAGAGAGGAAATGACAGGTATTTCCAGAAGGTAATTCACTCAGATCTGTGCTCTCAGATAAATTGAATTACTGAAGACACCTATTTCTTTTCATCATTGAGAGTGGAAGTCCTGGGTGATTAGATAAATTAACCATCTTAGTTGAGTATCTAAACATAAGGAATCTAATGTGATCCCAAATTTTACTTAGTCATGGAGCTGAATTTTCACTGGAACTAAAATTATTCCTCAAAATCCACCAGTGAAGGGTCAAAACCAAATGCAATCTGTGGGGATTTTTACTTACACCCACCTTTGAGATGCCACTCTCAGTAGGTCTAGAAAAGCAAAAGAGCCGCAGCCCCCAACAAATCCTCCTGCCAAACTGATTTAAGAAAAAAGAGAGGCCTTAAAAAGGGCAGACCAGTTTACATTCATGGAATCATAGAATGCTTTGGATTGGAAGAGACTATTAAAGGTCATCTAGTCCAAGCCTCCTGCAGTGAACAGGGACTTCTTCAATTAGATCAGGTTGCTCAGATCCTCATCCAAAGTGAACTTGAAAGTTTCCAGGGATGGAGCATCCACCACCTCTCTGGGAAACCTGTTCTTGTGTTTCACCATGCTCATTGTAAAAAATCTCTTCTTTATAGCTAGTCTGAATCTACCCTCCTTTGGTTTAAAACCATTACCCCTTGTTCTGCCACAACAGGCCCTAATAAAAGGCTGTCCCCATCTTTCTTATAGGCCCCCTTTAAGTACTGAAAGGCTGCAATAACATCTTCCCACAGTCTTCTTTCCTCCAGGCTGAACAACCCCAACTCTCTCAGACTTTCTTCTCTCAGTCTTTCTTTGATCAGAGGGTGTTCCAGCCCTCTGATCATTTTTGTAGCCCTTCTCTAGACTGACTCTGACAGGTTCATGTCCTTCTGTTGCTACGGACTCTAGAGCTGGACACAGAACTTCAGGGGTGGTCTCACCAGAGCAGAGTAGAGGAGCAGAATCACCTCTCTTGTCTTGCTGGCCATTCATCTTTTGATGTAGCCCAGGATATGGTTGGCTTTTTGGGCTGCCAGAGCACATTGCCAGCTCATGTTAAGCGCTTCATCAACCAGTACCCCCCAGTCATTCGCTGTAGGGCTGCTCTCAATCCACTTTTCACCCAGCCTTTATTTCTGCTCAGAATTGCCCTGCCTTAAGTAGTTATGTCTGACTTCAATTTATTAGAAACATAATTCTGCATCTCTTTTGGCTGAAATGTGCCCATACACAAGGTCAAGGTTCACTGTGAGAGAGGCATGTCAGTAACATCCAGGACAAGATCTTGCATAAGGATTTTGTTCATAACATGATCCAAAGTTGAACATGGAAAAAATATTTCTTGCCTATCTCCCAGTACTCCAAGTGAGACCCTACCTGGACTACTGCATCCAGTTCTGGAACCCCCAACACAAGAAGGATGTGGATTTGTTGAAGTGACTTCAGAGGAGGACCATGAAGATGATCAAAAGGCTGGAGCACCTCTCCTGCAATGACAGGCTGAGGGAGTTGGTTCTGTTTATCCTGGAGAAAAGAAGGCTCTGGGGACACCTTATAGTGGCCTTTCAGTACCTGAAGGGGGCCTACAGAAAAGCTGGAGAGGGACTTTTATAAGGGCATGTGGTGATAGAACAAGAGGTAACACTTTTAAACTAGAGCAGGGTAGATTTAGATTAGACATTAGGAAGAAGTTCTTTACTATTAGGGTAGAAAGGGTTGTCCAGAGAAACTGGAGGCATCATTCCTGGAAATGTTTAACACCAGGCTGTATGAGGCTTTGAGCAACCTAGTTTAGTGGGAGGTGTTCCTGCTTATGGCAGGGGGCTTGGAACTAGATGATCTTTATGATACCTACCAGCTCAAGCCATTCTACAATTCTATGAAGACATATGATTGTCTATTTTTCCCTTTTCTGAGTACTGAGAGATGCAGGCATGCTGGACCAAGCCTGTTCCATTCTAGTGCTGGACAACTTTAATGCAAAATGTCTTTTCTTTTAAAAACATCTCCATGACTTTTTGAAACTTGATGAAACTTAATGAACTTCTTTATAATTTCCTTACTTTTCTGATTTTAGATCACTCTTTATTTCACTTAATTTAACCAAAAATTATGCATAATGCTTCATTTTTATTAGTCTTAATTTTCTTACTCTTTCTTTCAGGAAGAGACACCTTATTTTTGAGGAGTGGAATATTTCTTCAGATTTGGAAGTAATTTCTTTATTTCTCTTTTCTATATACAATTTCATGAGGTATCGTGGGGAAAATATGCATTGAATTGGTGTGTTACAATATGGCAAAAATTATCACTTGTGAACTTTTAAATAAATAATTTCCTTAAAATTCCCTTAATTTCTTTTGCCTCATCCTATGTAATTTTATTCACAAACTGAAAACAGCATTATCACACTAGAAACAATGAACCACCAAGTGAAAGCAAGTAAAGGATGAAGAATTAAACTGTCTGATAAGTAGAACAGATCTGCTAATTAGTCCAAAAATCTTGTCTTTACCGCTTGAAGAGCATATGGACAAAGATCTTGATTCATTCTCAAACTGTAACTGTTGGTGGTATAGGTTTGGTTGGGTTTTTTTGGTTTTTTTTTTTTTTATTTCTGCATCATCTGTTTCAAATCATCTGTAAACCTAGGTCACCTGGGAGGCCAAGCAGAAACAGAACTTTACTCGAGATTTAAACATCTATGGTTTTGTCTTCTAACACTGGAACCAAGTGGAATTTTGTTTTTGACTTGGACAAACTGCCTTCTTTGATGGAAAGATGTAAATTTCTAATGGTAGAGGTTATATGAGATATAGGTCAGTAGAAACTTGAACTAATGATCTTTCAGTTCCTTATTCTTTTGCTTTGTCTATCAGATGATAGCATCACATTTGTTTAATTTAGAGATTATGGTTCAGATCGTCAAGTGGGATATGGACCAGTAAATACAAAAACCATAGAATTAACTCTGCATTTAAATAGCTGATAGTCTGGTCATGTTTCAGCTTTCACTAGACATTCTTTCACATTAAACAAAGAAACTAGATTCACTATCCTCTAGCTTCTAGACACATCTGAAAAAAATGAGAAAGCACAAATGTGTGGTGTTGAAAGATCATATTGCTCCATTCATCTTCATGGGTCAAAAATAAATGAGTACTCTGCAATTCACAGCTGAACCAGGAAGAGAAATCACATGAAAGACATATTCTGTAATGAACAGCCTCTTCATTGGCAGTCCAAATATTTTGTTAACACAGAGGTAAAAATTCAGGTAAGTTTCAGATATAGGGATACCTGTATCTCTGTTGCATGACTGAGACAGGAGAACTCTGTAGTGTGCACCAAATGCCAAAGGCACAAAATGTATCCCTATCTATTAACACTCAGACACACTGAAGATTTATGAGGGTATATTGAGATACATGTGGCTCCACTTGCCCCAGCCCATGTTTGTTTGACTCATCTTTGAAGATGTATATATATTAAGGCATAGGATCAGTTCAGGGAAGCTGTGTTCCATTTAACCATATCCATAACATAGCCCAAAGGTCAAATGTGTAGTCCAAGATCTTCCTGAAGGGTGATGGGAGCTTTGTGCTGAAGCTGTTGGTTACCTCAAGAGCTGAATTAGATCTTATGATAGGCCTCTCCAACAGCCGGAGTTAAAATCAGCAGGGCTTTGAAGAATGCTACAGATGAACCTGGTATTAAAAAGATGGCAGCACTTCTTTGCTGCAGATTGTTACAGATGGTTATCTAAAGCGGTTGATCTGGGAAAAAGCAGGAAAGCTTTTTGGCACAGCATTTACAAATCTGTAGGTAGATGCTCATGGTTCACCAGGCTATTGAAAAGATGCTTGAAGGTGCCTTCAAGAGGTCATTTAATGGGTGTGCTCCATTTGGAAGGGGAAGGAGGGTGTAGAAAAGATATATGATCCTCTGTCGTCTGAGTAAGCCATGTACAAGATGTCTCTGACCTGATAATAAATTAGGCACTTCAGTACTAAACCTCTGCTAATGAGAGCAGAAGAGCCATAGTCTGTGTATACATGTCCAAGAAGCCACTATTTCTGTTGAGGGGCTATTTACATTTTGCTAATTCCTTGTTGCCTGTGTTTTCTTTCACCTTAATATAAATGGGGTTTGGTTTGGGTTTTCTTGTTTGTTTTATTATATGCACAGAATTATAGACTCCTTGAGAACAGGAAAGTATTGACTACCTTTGGCCTTCAGAGGAAGGGTTTCTTTTTCCCAGGTGCTTGCGAATGAATACTCATCTGGTTTTGCTTTGTAATTTTACAAAGAACTCATAGATTTTGAACCTGACCCTTCCTGCTGCTGACAAAACTTGGCAGAAATGTTCCAGTGATATAATACAGAAATGCAATGCTTAGTTGTGCCTCTCCCTGTGATGTAATGCACCTACAATGACCTTACAGAGAGTGACTCATAATACAGAGTTGTCATAGACTTAAAGAAAAACAGGTCTGCTTTTATCTGAAGGAAAGTAGAAGCAAGTAATTGTATGGCAAGTACAACCATCTTCCTGTATCCAAGAGGGACAATAAAAATTGGACTACTAGGTTTGCTTTATCAAGAGAGGCAGCATCAGTCTTTTAATTTCATTTGTAGCAAAGTATGTGTTTTAAGCAAGTTATAGGGGGTTTAAACAGAAGTTGCTCTGTTGTGTCTACTGTGAACTGGAGAATGGGGTTAGCATCAGAGGCAGAGGAAGAAAATGCAGTCTTGAGAGGTAAGGTGGAAGGTATGAAAGTAAATACTCCATATTCAGGAGAATAAAAAGTAATAACTCTACCCCTAAAACCATTCATGGAAATGGGCAATATGTGAAAGTAAACATTAATAATTATATAATTAAAATTTTCAGGTCCTAATATTATTGATTATTGATTACTGAATGATGAAAACTAAGAGTCATTCATCATAAGATACAATCCAGAACCAGAATTTCAGAGGAAAAGCTCTGAACACAATTTCCTTTACACTAATTCCTTTTTGTATACTTTTTGTTGTGGTTTTAAATAAAGATGGATTAGACAATATAGAATGTTATTTCTGAAACAAAAAATAATTACACATTATGTAAATGCTCTATTACATTAAAATCTCTGATACAAGGACAGATTAACTGAATGTATCTCTGATAAGGAGGACTCAACATGCTATCTTCACTTCCTTAGGTTATTGTATTATATATAATCTGTAATTACATTGACTCATACTATTCTTTTTTTTTTTTTTAATATTGTGTATCACAAACCAAATCTGTAGTTATAGTCACACATGTCTAAATACAAAAATGCTTCCAAGGATATTTCTTTAGAAGTCCATGAACGTGATCTGTAAACACCCCCCACAGGTGTGCTGCTGACAATTTCTACTCTTAATTTTTGTCAAGGACTTTGGATTTCCTTTCTCATGATAATGATACCAGCTTCCTCTTTTTCTATTTCCCTGTCTAGTTTTCCTATGTTACTCAAATTTCTTTATCTTTCCCTATCTGGAACCACAATATGACCTACTCCCTGTTCTGCTCAGTCTTTTTCACCAAATATATATCAATGTAGCCTTGAATTGCTTCTTCTAATGGAGCTGAATTGCTTGCAGATGAGAAGACAGAAATTTCACTTATATGTAACGTGAAAATTTAATTTATTTGAATACTGAATATCTCAGTTTTCTGTGGGTGAATCTGTGGAGTTCTGAAGTGGCAAGATTTATTACTGAGAATTGAAACCTGCTTTTAATGTCTCTGAAGATAACATTCCTAACTGCTGTGTATGTAAACATAATTTCTTCATCTGGGATTGCTTTTCTCTGGATATTTTGATGGAAAGACTTGTGCTCAGGATTCTTCAAATCCTGAATGTCAAACTGTGAGTAGAGTGAGTGACAGAAGATAATGCTAGAAAGAATTGTTTCCTGAATTAGATGCTTTTAAAGGGTTATTTTTCATCAGTGACAGGTTTCTAACTGATAGATTATGGAACCTCACACACAGCTGTGTGATCTGGTTGTGAGGCAGTACATGGATAGGAAGGAACAGCTAGTAAGAAGAGAGGGAGAGAGAAGTATGTCATCTACATGCACTAGCCCTACTGCTGAAGGAAACTGCATTCAATAATACCTTTGTACTTCTTAGAGTGGGCAGCTTCCCTAACAATGCACATGACGATTTACTTATTGCTGTGTTTCCTGAGTTTATTCTGTCCCCATCTTTTTCCACATAAAATGTTTTCAAGATTCAGCTTATGAATGAGGAAGCATTGCTTGAAAAAAGGTAATTTGTTGCTCAAATTCCTGGTGAGGGAAATCCAAGATTTTTTGCATTTGCTGAACAATCACAATTTATAATAAAGTACATTTGAAAATTTTGTTTGGTTTGTTTGATTTATGATTAAGTCTGTTAAAGAATTCAATGCAGTCTTGAAGCACTAATGAAGAACCAGATGATGGAATATACAAGACCACTAAGCTGGTATGGTATAATGCTTTCATTTCAAGTGACTTTTAAAAATTGGAAAGTTGAACATACCTAACCACTTCTCCATTTATGTTTATAATTCTAATGAATCATGTTACAACTTTGTTCAAATTTCAACTCTAATTAAGTATAAAAGTGAGTGTTTTGTTTTACTGGAAGCAGAAGCTTGTTCATACATTATCATAGAGGAATTCCCAGCTGTAGGCTCTGAGTTTATATTTTTTTTTTACATAGAAACTCTGCATGAATTAAAGATGAAAGTACTTGATAAAATTTGCTGACAAAGCCAATCTTGGAGGGATCACAAGCACCTTGGGGGACTTAAAATGATTTTGATAAATTGGAGAAGTAGTCTAATAAAAGTAATAGTATAACCAGTACAAACATAGTACTGAAAAGGAAAAAGCCAGTTACAAAGTATAGTCTCATAAAATACAACGTAATAACGCCTTCTTTTTAAAGAATCTGAAGATAATAAATGAAAGGGAAGGAAAGAAGGCAGGCTTTATAACTGGACTTACAAATGAAGTCAAGGATAAGCTTTACTAATAAGAAAATACCTGTGCTAGAAATATTTTTAGGCACCCTAACATCAAACCTGTTATTTCTTAAACTAAAGCCTTTCAGAAAGCTCTGTGGAAATCTAAAATGAATTGGATTGTAGAAAAGGGTCTAAATCAGACATAAATATCTACTTTTGTGTGTGTGTGTGTCACAAGGAAAAGTATGTTCTAATGAGGATTTCACAGAGAAATTTTTGTGGGAATATTGATTGCTCTTGTGGCAGCTAAATTTTAAGATGAACAAGACTCACATATAATGGTAAGTTAGCCTTGGCTAGCAGCCAAACTTCTGCCCACCTGCTGTATCACTTCCCTTCCTCAGTAGGATGGGGGAAGAAAATAGGGTAAGAGAGCTTGTGGATTGAGATAAATTCAGGGAGATCACATACCAATGACCATTACAGGTAAAACAGACTTGACTTGCCAATTAAAATAGATTCAGGTAGTGAGAAACATACATTAAACCACAATTTTCCTTCCTCTCCTGATTTCTCTATCACCCCCCTGAATGGCACAGGCTAGATGGGGAACAGGTGACTATGGTCAGTACACTTCAGTTCCTCTCTGCTGCTCCTTCTTCCTCACACTTCCCCTTTGCACCAAAATAGGCTTTTTCACAGGGTCTAGTCACTCAGGACAAACCTGCTCTTGCGTGGGATCTCATGGGCCAGAGTCTTTTCAGGGAATATCCCCCTACTCCAGGATGGAGTCCTCTGTGGATTTGCTGCAGTATGGATAACTGCTCCACCATGGTGTCTCCACAGGCTGCAGGGGAATCTCTTATACATGAAGCACATCCTTCCCCTCCTCCTGCTCTCACTGTGGAGTTCTTATGATAGTTTCTCTTTCTTGCACTTCTCCTCTGCCAGTCTGGTGTTTTTACCCTTTTCTCAGTATGTTTTCCCTGAGGCTCCACCATCTCAGTTGCTGGGCTCAGCAGTGCCCTGTGGTGGGTCAGCTGGACGTGGCTGGAACTGGCTGTGGCTGGCATGGAGCAGCCCCAGCCTCTCCTCACCAAGACTGCCCCTGCAGCCCCCACTGCCAGTGCCTCAGCACCAGCAACAGTACATGTACATATGTACACACTCAACAAGCTAACTGCAATTTCTGTAACAAACACTAAAATGAGGATCATCTTGCTATTTTTTTTATTCTTTATCTTTTATCCTTCATCCTTTTTTTTCTCCATTAAAAAAAAAAAAAAAAAAAATTAATGAGAGGATAAGGTCATATCTAGTTCTGTTACTGGGTCTACTCAGTAAGTGTCCAGAGAATAGGAGATTTAAGGCAAGGAAGTAGCTGAATGGTTCAATATATAAAAAGTTTCCCTCCAAGGAATCATCAAATATCTTGATATTCACCTGCCTTTTTTGAGAACAAAGCCCCAGTGTGGTGGTTGAAAACACAGGCAAAATATGTCCCTTATCATTTCATCTAACACATGCATAATCCTTTAACACACAATTTCAATACCACAGATAGATGGCCACCCTTTATTAAAGCAGAGAGAGTAGTTTGACACCACATCCTTTTAAAATCTCTGTATTTACCATCTCTGTTGCACATCCATCTGTACGTACCCCATCCCTGGGAAACATTCAAGATCAGGTTGGACAGGGCTTTGAGCAGCCTGATCTAGTTGAAGATGTCCCCGCTTCCACTGAAAAGGGGTTGGACTAGATGACCTTTAAAGGTCCCTTCCAACCCAAACCATTCTATGACTCTGATTACAGTATATTATATTTTAATAATAGTAATAAAATAAGACTTGAATAAATTATTTCCTTTTCCTTAACTCAAGCTCATTACTTGCATTTCTTTACATAAAAGGTAGGGGATCCAAACATCTGCTGAGATACAGAGCTTAGTCACTAGAATTTATGTCTGTTTCTAGGGGTAACTGATTTAATTTTTACTTGTTCTAACTTTTTTCATTCTTAACCAGATCTGACTGTGTTTTTTTCTAGAGAATGTATCTAATCAAAGGAAAGACACACTTCCTGGGTACTTCTGAGCAATTCACAATACCAAGTTTGCTGTACAATAACCAGAAGTGAGGCAAGGATAGCAGGCCATGACCCTTCAAAGTGCTTCATGCTATATTAGCAGGGACTAACCATCTAGCCATTAAACAGGACATTATAAAGATTGTTCTATTTCCCATTAATTTCATAAGCCTCACACTGAGTTATCTGTGAATGCATGTGTATCACTTACAGTCACTTTTCTTAATAAATGATTCATATTTAATGGGAATAAGTATTGCTGCAAGTTTGTAATATGATTTTTTTTCACTGCAATTTCCTTCTCACTGTTCTTTCAAAACACTTAATCTTCCGTGCTAATAATTAGCAAATTCTTGTTAGCTGAAGGGGAAATCATATCTTACGGTATTTGCACCAGATAAACCAGATCCATTATAACCCATCTCAGTACTATATTTTGCAGGACATGGGAAATGGATTCCCAAAGCATAAAACTATGCATTATTTTTTTATCCTGAGCCTAAAAGAATTGCATATCCTGATCTCCTACTGTAAATATTTTCATTTGTCTTTAGTAGCACTCTTGGCTTAAATGGTGGAAGAGAAGCAAAATACAAAAAACTGTAGAACTTCATCATAAATAATGTACAGTACCTGGGGCAGTTTATGCCCTCAGCTATGCATGTGCACCTTCTCAACATAGGTATTTTACATATAAATTGGAGAATGTCATTTAGTCAGTAATGCTTTAATTAATTCTGTGACAGCCAGTGACTGTCTCCTAATGTTAATCTTCTTGTGATAGACTTTAGTACAAGCCAACGAAAGATGTGAATGAACCAACAAATAAGTGTGGAAACACAAAATTGCAGAGGTCGTGAGGTTTTCTAACCTTGGGCGTCTGGAGACCATTAAGTCTGACCATCTGCTCAGAGTAGGGTCACCTAGAAAAGGACCATGTCCAGTCTAGCTCTGAACATTTCCAAGGATGGAGACTCCACAACAACTCTGGGCAACCTGTGCCAAAGTTTGACCACCCTCACTGTAAAAAGGTTTTTCTTATGTTGATAGAGGATGTCCTATGTTTCAGTTTGTGTCCATTGCCACTTGCCCTGTCAATGGGCATTACTGAGAAAAGCCCACTGACAGTGGAACTGAAGTGGACTACACACTGTTAGAAATACATATTCAGATCCATACTTGTCAATCCAGTTTCAGACTTAATGAAACTGTAATCCATAAGATCATGTGGTAGCATCTCCAGAAAGTACATTACTGTATATGTACAGCAAATATGCTTCATTACATTACCGAATCATGCAATCAGTTGCTACAAGAGAATGTATACTTTGTTTACTTTATTGCTTCCTGCTTAATCCTAGGATGACTGGGTAGTGGGTGGATGAACTTGTCCCCTGATACCCAGTTCACACATTCTTCCACTGCTGTTGCTGAGAAATGAACCCTGCTGACTTGCAAATTGAGTACCAGGGTCATGGTTTAGATCCATCTGGGAGCTGAGCACCACATGACAACTCACTCACTGTTCCTTCCTCCTCACTCCCTGAATGGGAAGAAGGAGAGGAAGAAAAATACAAAACCCAGTGGGTTGAGATAAGGAGGATTTAATAGAAGAACACAAAAAAGAAGTAACAACAGTAATAGTAATGAAACAATATACAAAATGAGTGATACAGAACTAATGAAGAAAGTGCTGCCCCACTGGTCCAAACCCCTGCCCAGTGCACTCACTTTGCCTGGCCTGTTCCCTGCCCTCATATAGTGGCCATGCTATCAGCATGGGATCAAATATCTCACTGACTGGTTCAGTTGTATATCCTGGCTGTGACCCCCCTCCTAGCTCCTAGTGAAAATCAACCTGATCCTAGTCAAATCCAGGACAGCCAGGTTGAATGAGGGAGAGGTACTTATGAATGAACAGTAGATAACAGCAATTGAATCAGACCTAATGAAGGAAGGAACAGGACCACTCTGGAGTCATAAACTGGTGAGATATCATGATTAAGACAGGTATTGACTTGGAGGCAGGTGATGGTAAGAGAGATCTGTGGTTATAGCACTCAACTATCTGTCTATCACGTCCTTTGGAAGACAGAATTAGCATGTGACCTTGTGATACAGTGCTGCATGTATATGCTATAGCAAATAATTCCAAGATATTTTAATACTCACACCGATGACACAGTGCAATTGTCCACATTCATGTGAATTTTATTTGGTTTTTACATATATTTTAAAGAAAAAAGCTTCCTTTTATTACCATTATATATCACAAAATATAAGAAAAAGTGCCATCCTGTATTTGTGTATATTCTTCTCTGATGAAATACCTTCTTTTATTCTGAAAATTAATATTTCTTCTCTGATACCAGGAGATGGCCATTACATCATCTCTGTTCCAAAATGTGATATAAATTGAGAATTGGTCTTCAACCTATGACTCTTAAAATTCAACATCAAAATACCTTTTTAATGTTAATCCAATGGATAAATTTTACAAACCTATCAAATGCAGTGATTCTTCTGAAAGAATAAAACCAATCCTCTGTCTGTGGTCTATATGAATGTTTTGAAAAAAGCTATTGGTCTTTAATATATCAATATTTATTATAAATATATTATAAACCTATAACAAATATGTGCCATCAATAGAAGAACAAGTACTCACTCTCTATATGGTTAAGTTATACCCATATGCAAGACAGTGGGTGCAGTCTTTATACCATACTCTAATTCTCTGATCAGTAGTTAAAATGGCATTAACTATTTGTCAGTCTGTTATGATCAATTAATAACCAAACTATAAATAATGTTCAAGACATTTTTGAAGTCCCATGAGGCAGTAGATCTACTCAATTTAAGAGGGATGCCTTATAAGTCTCCAGTCTTTTCACTGTATAGTTCCCCTGTGCAAAGGGATGCCTACCTCACAAGTACTTCAGCATATGACTATTTTTACATAAGTGAATAATGACATTATTAGTAGCTATGACATCCATTGTTGTCTTATTACATCAATTGTGGACACATCTGTAGAAGAGTGAATGTAAATAGCTAAATGATTTATAAAAATAAAACTTCTATATGTTAATATATTTTATATATCTCAATATATTTCAGGGAAAGGAAATGTATTTTCACACCATCATGTGAATTTTCTCTCTATGTTAGGCATCACGCACTCTAAAATATTGCCCAAATAACTGCATTGTACACAGATCCATCAAAGCATTATGTCACTTCTGGGAAATTATTTTTATTTAATTTTACTTTAATCCAAGATATTATACAGATTTAATTGTATTAGCATTTTAGCTTGAACTGTATGACATGTCAACACTATTTTAGAAGGCACAGAGAGCAAACAATCTAATTAGTATTATGAATACAAAATAAACATCAATGAAAATGGAAGTGTCTGAGCAGTTCTGTCTATTACATGAATAGACATAATAAGATAATACATAGTATTATAAAAACCCAATACTTGGTGTTGTAAAAATGCAGGGATCTTATTTACCGATATTCACTACTTAGTTTAAAGTTTTAAATTAGTAGGGAGCAAAATTAAAAAGAGAAGAGAAACTAATTTATTTACTAAATCAGAATTTAACATCTGTGGGACTTCAACATAATGGTACTTTTTGATGAATCTTTTTTATTTTCTGGCAATGTAACATACCATTCATACTTACATGATGTTTTTAGATGTGTGTTACTGAAATTACATAACCACCATGGGCAAAATATATATTTTAGATTCAGTTTGTTCTGCAAATTTAGTGATGCTTACTGTAGTTTTTTGACTACTGAGAAATGTAGGAAAGAAATCTTTAAAATACATGTCACAGAAAGAAAGTTCAGCTGGTCTTCCTGGATGTACTAGTAAGTACATCTATGTTGCAAAAATCATGATGAAATATCAGTACATCTGTCACAGATAAACATGTTTCGATTTTATCATTATCCAGGATTATGTAAAAGGCATGAAGCATTTCTCTATCTGAATTAATTTCAAGGGTATAATTAAAATATGGCAAGGTATCACCTCCTGCCTATTAGTGATAGAAAATTCATAGCTCTGCAGTTTTTCATAAGCTGTTTAATGCCTTCTGAAATATAGATAGTATACTACTTTCCCCCTTTTCTGATAGAATAGGAAAAACCCTTCCTTCTCAAATTTCACACCTATGCCTTCAAAATTTATTTAAAATGCATTTGATTTAGAATTTGTTCCCACTTAGAACCACAGAATAGAGTCATAGAATCATTTGGGTCGGAAGACACCTTTAAGACTGAGTCCAACCCAGCAGTGCCAAGTGCACCACTAAACCATGTCCTTAAGCACCACATCTACAGCCTTTCAAATACCTCCAGGGACGGTGACTTAACCACTTCACGGGTCAGAGTGTTCCAATACTTTGCAACCCACTAGATAAAAAATATTTTTCAAATATACAACCTAAACCTCCCCGACACAACTTGAGGTAATTTCTTCTTGTCCTGTTGCTTGCTACATGGGAGAACAGATGGACCCCCACCTCACTACAACCTCCTTTCAAGTAGTTGTAGAGAGGAATAAGGTCTCCCCTGAGCTTCCTTTGCTCCAGGCTAAATAACCCCACTTCCCTCAGCTGCTCCTTCTAAGACTTGCTCACTAGATCCTTCCCCATCTTCTTGTCCTTCTGTGGACACGGTCCAGCACCTCAGTGTCCTTGAAGTGAGGGGCCCAAAACTGAACACAATATTTAAGGTGCAGCCTCACCAGTGCTGAGTACAAGGCGACAAGCACTTCCCTCACTCTGCTGGCCACATTATTTTTGATACAGGCCAGGATGTCATTGGCTTTCTTGGCCACCTGGGCACACTGCTGGCTCATATTCAACCAACTGCTGACCAACATCCCTAGGTTGTCTTCTGCCAGGCAGCTTTCCAGTCACTCTTCCCCAAGGCTGTTGTGACCCAAGTGCAGGATCTGGCACTTGGCTTTGTTGAACCTCATACAATTTGCCTCAGCCCATCAATCCAGCCTGTCCAGATCCCTCTACAGCTGGGACCTTCCCAGTTATCCAGGACTGCTGATAAATGATGGAAAGTGTCTTGGTGAGCATTTCCATCAGCTCACTCAGTACTTTGGGAGAATAACATCTGTCCCCATAGACTTGTGCATGTCTAAGTGGTGCAGCAGGTCACTAATTTGTGATAATTTATCTTTACACAATCCCCTTCCAGTTAACAGCCCAGCCTTTGGTGTCATCTACAAGGTGCTCATCTTTCTTGAATACAGAAGTAAAGTATTCACTTCAGGTTTGGATTCTGCTTACACTATTTTTGGTGTCATTAAGCTCATTTTATTTCTTTCTTATTCTCTCTCTCTGTCTCTCTCTTTCTCTCTTCTTAAATGTTAGCACCTCTCAGTCTAACTGTCCATATTATGACTGTTAAAACCTTTCATTTACTTTGTCAGTTTGACCATCATACCATCTGTTTGTGGTCTTGGTTTATTCCTAAAATGTATTTTCAAATACATTTTCAACCTTCTAGATCTGGTGTGCTACACCAATTTTCCACATGCTTAAGGAAGTTGCAGATAGTTTTTCATATCTGACTTGTGATTCAGCAGCAATAGGAAATAAATAGATTTGGAAATGATGTGCAGTAGGAAATGAAAAAATTAAAAACCTCAAGTGCCATTTAGAAAAGTCTGATGGTTCTGCATCTACAGCATTACTTCTCGACTTTTTTTAATCTCCCAGGGGAGTAGACAATGAAGAGAAAACTTGGAATACTACCATAGACATCAAAAATTAGCTGAAAATTATTTCCATAGACAACACAAGTACTTATTCTTAAATTCAACCTTAATTTTACCCATAAACAGGCTAAAGCTAATATTTCAGAAGAACTTTTCCCTTACTGGATTTTATATCTACTAACAAATATCTCAGTACTATTATTTTTTATTTTCTACTATCACTGACTGTAAAACGTCTTTATTGTTTAGATTTACAGTAAGCTTTCAGACAATATTAGTGCCTGAAATCTTTGCTCTGGTAAACAAAACCATAGAGAAAGGGACGTGTTGGGAAGTGGCATAGTAAATTAAACTATAGCTAAGAGTCTAATCCTATTTGTATGAAGAAATTATCAGAAGAAGTTGAAGTGATTCTCCTAATACGTTGGTGTTCAGGAATCCAAACCTATAAATTGGCTACTACTTAAGATTATAGACTTCTTATTCCACACACAAGCAAGTAATTAACTTTACATTCTCTTCTTATGACTCTCAGCCTCTTGTCCTTTTAATTATAAGATCCAGAGGGTAGCTTTTATGTTACTATTATCTCTATTAAACTTTGAATAAAAGCTTCGTTGAAACTTGATATATTAGTCATATGTAATAGCCTGCTAGCTTCTTAAAAGATGTAAAGTGCTATTCTGATAAAGTAGCCAGACATTAGGAAGAATGTACTTTAGTTTCCCTTTTGCACACATAAAAACATTCACATTTTTAAATACCTGATTGGCCATTTTAAGTAAACAGTTATTATTTGGATTATCTACGTTAGCATATTTTACATTTCTTTATTATTTCTGAACATGCTGCCATAGACTCATTTTCTAGACTGCAATACACAAACATTCACTATGACTTTACAGATTTGTGGAAAAGGACAATGAAAAGTTAAAGATATTAGCTGGTCTGAAAATTGACTTTCTTTGATCTGAAAAGAATAATGTATATATTGCAGAGCTCCACACTATTGGCTTGTTCTTTAAAAAATACATTTTGATTACTATTTGGTGAAGGTTTGTCAGTGCTCTTTCTGTTAAAGGAAAAAAAAAGATGCAAGGAAAAAATCTGAAAGAATTAAACTAAAAAAAAACTAAAAAAAGAAAAAAAAAAAAAGAAGTATATGAAATTCAAGCAGCTTTGAAGTGTTGAAATTTTTCTATATTTGTTTTTTCCCAACTAATTCCTTTGATTCCCACAGGTGTGGAGCAAACACAGCATTCCTCAGTAGTCTTGGGAGTTGCCATTGTTTGCACTTCCATTAGAAGGGCCTGACAGGTGGCAAGTTCTTATTTGATAAATAATCAAAGAACTCCAGAGGCCAGAACAGCTTTCATCTTTTAACTTTCAGCTGTTACAGACATTGTTCCTGCTTCTTTCAGACAAAAGACCAAATGACAGCAAACATGAGCAAGAGGGTTTTTTTAGCTTAGTGGCTGGAAAACTCTACAAGAACATCCAGGAGTTGGGTCCTAGTTCCAGAACTGCTTTTACATTTCAAGTTAAAAAACCCAACATAATCTGAAAGGTTTTTGTAGCAGGGAGAAGTACCCTTGCTCCCTACACTTTAGCCAGCTGCATTCTTCATTAGACTATTGTGTCATACTCTCCTTCCTTTGATCTCTGTGACTCTTGCAATTTTCTTTTCAGGGTGGCCCAGTTTCAGCAGGAGAGGCACAAAGGTGGATAGGTCTGCCCTCTGTGACCCTCAAAATGCTCAAGTGCCAGAAGTAGGTGGGAGGTTAGCTGCCTCCCCTCCTTCAGGGACTTGATACCCTCCTTCAGGGGACCCAACTCTCTGCAGACTTCACATACAGAGTATCAAACCACAGACTTGTACTCAGCTCTGGTGAATGAATGGCTAATGTGTATGAATTGACTGCACCAACTTCTGGAGACCCTGTGCTGGATCTGACACTATGATATAATGTCTGTAGATACTTCATCTAGATAAACCTATCCTCCCTAAAACACTCCCAGCACCATGTTACAAAGATGACACAAATATAAGTATTAATCCTATCAGTACCAAAGGACTCCCCTCCAGAGAGGGGGGAAAATGTTACCTAAGGCCTTTTATTTATTGCTATAACTCATATAAAGTGTACTTAAGTTTGCAGTGCTTGTCAAAACCACCCACAAAACTACTAAGTTACAATAAGGACATGTTGACCATGTCAAACACTGTTAGATGAAGGAGAACAGGAGCACAAAGATCATAGTATGAAAATGGACAGTTATGCACCAGCCAAAATCCTCCTATACTGAAACTGTTCACATTAGGTTTGACAGGTTTTGGGTCTGGAATACTGCCTCACATTTAGGGGTGGAATGCAGTTTCTACTGAGCATTGATCCTTACAGTTTATGATGCTTGCAGCAATTGTATTGTTTAGTATGGGCAATGGAAAAATGGGAGAGAAAGGAGGAAACACAGATAACCTTGGGATTCTTTTTTTTTACGTAATGAGAGGAAACCTTCAATAAATAATTAAAAAGTGTTAGCAGAGAAGGAAGACTGCCAGGATAAAAGTTGTTTTAATAAGATCCATACTGCTTTTAATACTGCTTGATGACAAAACAATTTAAATAAAAAGATATAACTTAGATGTTTGAACAGTGGCCTTATTACTTGTCTGCATTATATTTTCACATGAATGAATTAAATAATTGAAGAAATTCCTGACTGTGTTGGACCTTTTAATGTCTCTTAGTTTAAAGGGCAAGATTACTAAATTATTAAGCTGACTTCATAGATTTTGGCATTGGAGTAATAAGGAGCAGAACAAAACCACCACATAATTCTGCTAAGGTGTATCATGAAAGGAGAAATTAAAGAAATGTAAGAGATATGTAAGAGATACAGAACTATGAGAAAAGCTCTGGTCAAGGACACAGTTTTACTTTTCTCCTGAATGTCTTTCCTGTTCCAAGTATATATTTCTTTTCCTATTATTTTCATTGTATTTAAAGCAAGAGTAGAAGAACACAGATGCCTTAGAAGAACTTTAGGCATGTTTTAAATATTGACTTTTAACAAATCAATGAAATGCACCCTCCATGACTACCTTCCCTAGTAACTTTTGGTGTCTACAATTTTGTGCACTGCTGTTTTGTTTGACAAGGGACATCAGGGCTGTTTAAAAGTCCCAAAATAGGTATCACCAGGATTCTCTGGCATTTTTTGTGATGCATATTCTCAGGGTCTCCTAGAAGACACTGATAACGCCAACTTCAGAATGATGGGCTTGCCAAAACCATGGTTGTGACCAGTTTATCCAGCATCCTCAGGAAGAGGGAGACTGGTTTTTTTTATATTGGGTATTTGGAGATCTGGATTTGAAGCTTCCTTTATCTCAAACCTCCCAGGATGAAACCCATGTGGGAGCATGATATCTTGGTTGTATAAGTCTGCACGGCAGTGTTTGAGTTCTCTCCCTTTCCTCTGTGCTAAAGCTGACACAGATCTCTGCAGAAATCAATGCAGACAGAGAGTCCTCTGGGAAAAAAAAAAATAAAATTCCTTAGGTACTAGCTCTGACTGCCATTTCATTTTGCACAAGGATTCCTTCGTGCAAAAGACAAGTGTTGTTACTGGCATCTTCTACAGAGGAAGATGCTAGGAACAGCATCATGTTCATCCTGTTGCAGAGTGAGAAGCCACTCTCTCCCTATGGACCTTAAGTTTGCTAATGTGTGGTTCTCCAAATTCAGCAGGTTTTCTTCTAGTGTTGCTGACCACCTAGTGTCTGCTGACCCCAGTTGCCTACTGGGACAGGACAGTACAGTACAGATGACTCACAGATTGAAAAAGGCCTCAAGCTCTGGTGTCTCAGTTCTGCATGAATCAATTAACCAGTGGAACTGAAAAACACAGTGTTCTCCTGAGCTTCTGCCTATTATACTTCCACTAAGCAGCATATCTTCTAAAGGAGCAATGGAGAAGAGGCAAAGAGACATATATATATGTGTGCTGGTTTTGGTTGGGATAGTTAATATACTTCATAGTAGCTGGCATGGGGCTATGTTTTGGATTTGTGATGAAAACAGTCTTGATTCAGGGATATTTTATTTATGGCTGAGCAGTTCTCACACAGTAAAAGGCCTTTTCAGCTTCTCACACCACCCCATCAGTGAGTAGGGTAGGGGTGCACAAGAAGTTTAGAGGGCACAGAGATGTGTCAGCTGATTCCAACTGACTAGGGAGTTATCCCATATCATATGACATCATGATCAGCAATTAAACTAGGGGGGAGGTTGGCCGGGGGCCACTGCTCAGGGCAAGACTGGGCATCAGTTGGTTGGTGGTGAGCAAATGTTTTCATTTGCATCACTTGTTTTTCTTGGAGTTTATTTCTCTCTCTTTGTTTTTTTTAATTAAATGTATTATTATTATTTTCATTATTATTTTATTTCATTTCAAACTGGTTTTATCTCAACCCATGAGTTTTCTCACTTTTACACTTCCAAGTTTCTTCCCCCATCCTGCTGAGTGTGTCTCTCTGTGGTGTTTAGTTGCCAGCTAGGGTTAAACCACAACAATATGAAATGTTCAGATAATTTCTTCACATGGTGTTTGTGTATCTTTTCTTTAGATTTTCAGCCCTGTAAGTAAAAGCATATTCACCAGTGCACTGTCTGATTGCTTATAGCTGTTTCTTACAGGATCAATGAACCTTGAGAGTTATATAGAAGAACATGAGAGACATTATGATCACAGGTTGTGATTTCATGCAAGTTAAAAGGTAGGTTTTTAAAGTTTCTCATCAGAGTGTGGGATTGACTGTACTGTCATATATGGAGTTGTTCTTGATGGTTGGCTTTCATCAGGGTAATGCTTTAGAAATTATTTTCCTTGGTCAATTTTGTAGGAGGTCTGTTCTCACATTGTTTTTAATTAGGACCCCAGTGCTTTGACATTATGTCTATTTTAGTCAAACTCATGTGCCAAGAGATGTACAAACACCACTACACAGTTTTACATAAGCCAACAGATGTCTGGATTTAAAAGAATAGTTTATCAGATTAAGGTATATGTCTAAAGATGGACCAGACTACTCAAATCTACACCATGTTGATCTTATGAAAACATTTCTGTCGGAACATTTTATATTCTTTTATGTCTGAAAAGTGTCCAATTAATATAGAACATTTTTTACTATAAAACAACTATAATCTAAATTTGCAAGTCTGAAACAATGGGACATATTCATGTGGCCCTCAGTCACCTGGTGCTGAATTTTGCCCCAGCTAAGGTAAGCCTCTGAGTCAACATCCAGAGAGTTATTTAGATGACTCATTTCTTAGACTCCTGAATTTCAACTGATGTAGAAGTACTGCGCCTAAATTGTAGTGATGATCCTATGTAACTTTCCAGGTTATTACTTTTTTCCAAGATTAGGGTCATTAGAAGAAATAATTAGCAGTCTGTTGTTGGCAGCTGCACACTATTACCTCAGCAGTAAGGTTATGGAATCTGATTTGTTTGTACTGTTTGTAGAGTATAGGAAGCCTTTTTAAAATCAAGATCCATGTTGCATACAGCTTCATTTCTGCTGCATCATTCCAGTGCCATCAAGAACATTCATCAAGTATGACCTTCATTTAATTAGTCCATCCAGTTTCCTCTTGGTATTATTTCCTACTATATATGTATGGTATCTACATTAGTCAGCCTACCATACCTGCAGCCTTTGGTATGGCTGTAGCCTGATGTTTTACAGCTTTTCTTTTCATGGATTCTCTCTCTGTGGTTCTGGTTCCTCATAAAGTTTTTATGTTCTTAAAGATTTATGTCCATAAAGTCTGTAGGATGATGTCAGAAGTCTTGCTCAGAAGAAAAAAAAATCCCAGGCATTTTCAAGCCATGTTGTTACTCTCATTCTTCTGTGGATAGTTAGGCAAATAGAGTAATGTATTTCACACACAGTTTTTCTTACTAGACAAGAATAACAACAGGTGCAAAACAGCACCAACTCCAGCTTCTCCTTTCTCATGTAAACAGTGGCTTTGACTTTATGACAAACATGTGCAAGGCATTTGCAATCAGTTTAGGAGAAAAAAACCCTGAAGATTGTCATTAGAACAGATGACCTTGAAAGTATCTTTTCAACTTCCCACAGGGTGGCTAAGCTTTCTAATTAATCATTCAGATACCTAAAAAAGGGGACTAGAGGAATATTTTTTTGTGTGAATTTCTCACAAATGAGGAAATATCAAATGGTGACAGAGAATGAAAACATGAGTTAGAAAACAAATCATGCTTATTGGAAAATTTCCATTACAACAGATGAGACTATATTTACATTGTAAATGCAAATATATGCCTATACTGATATCAGAAGTCTTACAAGCCTCAGATTCATAGTACAGCGATAACAACTGTATTATGATATCACATGTCATGAAAAAGAGAAGAAGCATATAACAACAGATAATTTTGGAGTATAAGTCATCCTAAAAGAACACAGATTTAGTTCCTATGTAGACAACTCCAGAGATATAAAATTAGCTGTTTTAAAAATTTTGACCACATTAAACATAAACACAACCTTTCTGCCTGAGCAGCTTTCTTCATGAGCCCTGGGAACAGCTCTCTAATGTCACTTCCAGTCCAAACTAAAAAGACATGAATCTTATGTTTGCCTCTCTGTCATCACAGTTTCTTGACCACCTAAGGCCTCTATTTTCAGCAGCTCATAGCAATTTGATTTGCTGGAATGCATCAAGAAAGGCTATAAGCCAGACTCCCTGCTCCTTCAGTTGGGCAGAATTAGCTGTAAAAAAAAAGTGTTAAATAATCAAAACAGCTGAGAAAACACAACACAGTCTCCCTGGTAAAATCATAAATGGTCTTTGGAAGCACAGAGTTATGGCTTGGGAGCAGCTGACTGTATACAGTGTGTGGCAGAGAAATGCTTTTCCTTACAGAGGCCCCAACTCTGCTACCTTTAACTCTTGACTGGTGGAGTGAACACACACAAACACACTTAAAAAAACCTTATAGTTTCCTAAGATTGTTCTATTTCAGCAACATTTTATGTAATTTTCCAGTGACACAAGATATGAACACTTGTAGAGAGCAGTGCCCCAAACTCTCCTTTCTCACATGAGCAGCTATATACCACTGCACTAGGAAGCCATGCACACTTGAAGAAATTTCTATTGAAAATTTGTCATACTTCTGTGCAGAAGCCTTAGTTTCAGCAAGAGATGTGACTTTTTTTTTTTTTTTTTTCCCCTGACTTCTATGGACTCCCAGCCACCTGCAGACACCACTGATGAAAATCTGAACCCTGAACCCTGATAACACAGGTTGGCATTATCATCTCTTCCAAACACATTTGTAAATAAAATGGTCTCTGTGTGTATTTGATAGTCATCATTAGTTTATGCTTACCAGATTGTGTTTTAAGGTGGCAGTTAAATACCTGAAGTGAAGTTTAATCTTTTAAAATTTTCTGGAGAAAACACAGGCCCTATGCACTTTTAGGGGTCTAAGAGCTTATTAGGAATATATGGTTCTTATCTGTGACCTCAAATTTCTTGAATCTCACTCATATTCTGCCTTAAATAACATGGGGTTTTATGTTTAGTGTAATAATTAATATGTAGTTAGTTCCTATTATTTTAAATGCAGCCAAAACACTGAGCTCCTTCTCAGCTTGGGCAAGGACAGAAATACAGTGATGCATATTTTTTCCCTATTGAAATGAAAGTGATTTGTAAGATTTAGAATTATGTAATGCGAAAGTGAAGAAAAGTGCATTCAGCATATAAGCACCTTTCTAATCCTACCCTGGATTACAAATTTTTTTGTATCAATGAAGATAAAATGTAATTTTGCTGAAATCAGATGAGTTCTTGTCAGGTATGTGGGTTGCCATAAAGCACAAAGAAAGATGTTATGTCCTCCAGACTACCACAGTTTTAGTATTTAGTATCTGACAAGATGTAGAAGAGTAAGAGTAAGAGTAAAAGTAAAAGTAGTTACCCTTCACAGTGTCCACAGTCAAGATTAGGCGATTGAATTCTACACTTTTCCTAGCAAAACTGAATGAGAAAGAGAGATCTGGAAGAACAATGTTTTCATCTCCACAAAAATATTTTTAAATATGCTTTCTGAGATTTAAAGAGAAATCATGGCAAAATTGTAATCTAAACAGAAGAAATGCAGGCAACATACAATTTTAAACAAAATTACTCTTCTGCTTTTCAAGCTTGTCCATGATATATGAGTCCTGGACTTGTATTAGCATCTTACTGTGTTGGTGCAGACCTTTGAATGCTATTCAGGGGAGGAATGAAATTACTAGGTAGTTTGGTTGTGAAAGATGCTTCTGGTTTCCTTTTCATGGTCATTTCACAGGGAGTGTTCGATAAAAGGATGCTATAAATGTAGGTGCTGGAGTGGAAGGAAGCAACACAAATCCTTTTTTCCAGAATTTTTATGTGACAGAACTGTGATTCCCAAGAAAATGAGGGCCCTGGAATGCAGCAGAAGCTAACAATTACAGCCTGACCTGTGCTGGCTCTATGGGGGAAAATGAGAAGATGGTAGTAGACCCAGCATCAGAATAGTGCAGAGGGAAGAGGAAGCACTGAACCCAGTGACATAAAGAGTAATAACTTTCAGTACTCTCAGGTATGAAGTTACAAAATATTGGATTCTGTTGATGTTGGGGCTCAGCCATTAATATTAGTATATTAACAGAAGCTGGGGGACTTCTTTTTTCATGTTCTATCTGAATATTTAACTGAAGAAAAACTTCAGGGCCTAATGCACTCTGAGTCTTCCAGACTAGCAAGATTACTGATGCATACAGAAGCTAATGAAATCTCAAAAGTAAGTTACCTATGTACTGAAGCAGAGATAGTTATGAAAACTAAAATATTCTCTTTTAGTAGTGATTTTCTCTGGGAGAATCTCTAATTGCTATGTTGAGCAATTCTGTGATGTGGTTATGTCTAACATATGTTGGCTTGAACAATTAAGACTTTTTTGTTTGTGTTTCTAGTACCTGGGAAAGTTGACTGAGTCTAAGCAATTGTTTTCTAATTTGATTATATATGAAGATATTAATGGTTCAGATGTTTATTTGATATATTTAAATTTGTTTATACTTAACTTGGGACATATCCAAGATGCAGTGGAAACATGGCAAGTTTAATTAATTTCAAATTTCCAGCTTATTTCCTCTGTTGACGCTCGGCCTGATGTTAGGAGTAATGTACTGTGTTGTTCTTGGAACCCAGTAATAGCTAATGTATCTGATACTTGTCTGCCTCTACTTTATTTTCTCTCACTATTCTCAAATATAAACTGGCTGAGTCTTTCAGAGGCATGAGTTCAAATCCAGCCATACAGTAACACCACTTGCAGTATGTCAAGATTTGCCTGACATTGTCCTCTGAAATACTTTGTTTGGATGTTTGGAGTCAAACTGATCTCTGCTTCATATTATCTTGATTAATAAATATGTAACTGTTATAAAATTGAGAGTAAGGTTTCTATCTAGAGCAAGTTATACACATGCATTCCATTTCTATAGCTTTTAATTATCCAATAAGCAATCCTGCAGTCACTGTCATCACTTCATTACATTATACTGTGGGTTTTTTTACATGGGATGAATAATAATGACAACTGATTTTTGGTTTTTTTGTCAATTAATTATCAAGTAATGTTTACACATAACTGTTTTTTCCTACTTAGCCAACTCTATAGATGGTCAGGCCATATTAATAAAATTAATTATTTGCAATTTTGCCCATTATTTCATTAATAATTTATCTGGAAGTAATTGGTCCTGTTCCTTAGATGCTTTTAATCAGAAATGCTGTATTGGATCCCAGAGAATTTTGCTGAATAAAACCAGCTGAAAAATTGACCCATCTGCTTCCACAGTGGCCTGAGTGTTGAACATAGGCTTTAACATGATATTAATTAGTAGAAGCAAAGACTGTTTTACTTTTTTACCTTTTCTTAACTTTATTAACATGAGCACTTTCAGGACCTTAATGATATCTTAACAGTATAACATTCAAGTTGATTTAGTTGGCTAAATCTTGACAATCTTCTCAACAAGGCATCAGTTGCTTAAGAAAATACACACTTCTAAGAAAAACACAGACAAAGCATGATTTTCTAAGAGTGATACAAGAATAATCCCTTCTATATTACTGATCATGACACTCAGTGCCAATCATAAGTACTATACTCTCAATTTCTGCTCTCCTTTCTCTAGGTACTATTGCAATTACAAGATTCACAGTCAGAATAATATTGTACTGGCCTTCCCATGGCACCACAAGGAGGAACATTAGAATTGAGAAAGAAGTGTCTTTATCCCAAATGTCTTTATTCTACAGTAACAAATATAGTTACTGAGCAGCAGCTCCTGTGGATAGTAGGTGGATCTACATCTCAGCATGTGCATTATCTAATGAAAATGAGCATGCCATTCAGAAAGGATCACAAAATTGAGATTGTGAGGTTTCTGCGTAATGCTCTCACTTGTAAGCAGACTAGGAAAAGTAAAGGACATCTGAATTGTGTAGATTTCTGTTGTATTGTAAAGGCCTTTCAAACAAAAGTGGAAAAGTAAATAGTTTAAGAGGAGTTAAAGGTTATTTATGACCAAAAGTTTTAGAATGAAACATAATGCTCTCCCTCATTACATTTCAAGAAATGTTCTCTCCTGTCCCTTCTATCAGAAACAACAATGGTGAAATTGAATTAAACTTCAGCATGGAGAACTGTTAACAGCATTTGTAAGGTCTCATTTTCAATTCAGCAGAAAGGACAATATTCATGGAAGGAAATGTGGAGATTGAAAATGACAGAATGTATTTATAAATGTATTTCCTCAGTTTTATTCAGGAGGTTGGGAACTAGTTTGTGGGGCTCTAAGTGTGAGCAGAGAGAGGAGGAAAGACTAGGGTTCCACAAGCAAATTTTTTCAGAGAACAGGTACCCAAGGTAACAAAGGTACCCAATTTCCACATTCTTTCCCATAACAGAAGCTTAGCACAAAATACCAGTACCATTCAATTCCTTTTGTTTCTGGTAAATATTGAATTATCTTTATATGGCTGACCAAAAGAAAAAATACCTGAAAGAAAAAGTCAAAAGTTTGACCTATTATTTCTTTAAAGTTAATATTTTGAGTCTGTGTCCTATAACATATAATTTATAATATTCCATGTGTTTGGAATTATATGTTTATGATTTATTATAATCCATAAAATTTATAATATTTAACATTTATGCTTCATATTCTGAGTGCCTATTTTCAGTCATACAGACTTTTTAATAAATTCAATTCTACACCACTTCTGAATTTTAATTGCTTTTTTATCAGAGAAGTGGATTTCTTTCTTTATAATGAGACAGAACAGCTGAAGGACTTGGTGATTGCCAATGTCACGGTTTACCATTAATTTCAGGTATAGTTCCATTTAGTATTTTGTATTGGGTTGTTTTTTTGTTTGTTTGTTTGCTTTTTTCTGTATATTACTTACCATTCATTAATTTATTTGTGAATTATATTGATACCTCAAACATAACTCCTACTTCATATGGGATGAAAGATAGAAGTAACTGAATAACCAGTTTTGTTGAATCTGCAAATGTTTTCCTTTTTTTGCTTCAAGGATGTTTCCCTTCTCCACTATGTTGGCATCTTTAAGGACAATCTTGTTTTAGTAAAAGAATGGTCCATTCCAATGTTCAGGAAAATTATTTTACGTGTCAGGACATCAGCTTGGTTAAACAGGAGGCTAACAACATGGAAGTGAGAACAGGACACAAAGAAGGAATAGAAAATCACTGTCTGGGCTTGCAGGGGTGGTGTTAGGAAAGCCAAAGCTCTTCTGCATTTGAATCTGGCAAGGGTTGTCATGGGCAACAAGAACTTCTACCTCTGCATTATAGTAAAGGGTGAACAAGAAAAAATGTGAGGCCATTGCTGAATAAAGTGGATCATTTAATGACAACAGGTGAAAATAAGGTCATACTTTCTGAGCCTTAGTGTTCAGGCAATATACCTCTAAACTAGCAAAAGGGGAATGTTTCATGCATCTTCAAAAAAGTCAAGAAAATTAAGAACTACTCACTTTGGGAAAATCCTAAAGCATATTCCCCACAAAAACATTTATAATCACACAAAGGAGAAGATGATTGATTGATTGTGTAATTAGTAAGCATGGAGTGGTCATGGTTCCTGAACACTCCTTGTAGGTTTATGTTGACAACTGCCATTGACTTTGAGTGGCAAATGTATATGTGATTAGTCACTTACAAAAATATAACTGACTGTGCATGCTCTCAGGCCAAGCATGTAAGTTAGTATGTGATCTGCATTTTGTCCTTTGTGCTAAACATCACACAGAAATACATCTTCACTAGAAGTATTTTTGGTAGTTTGAAAATAATTTTGGAGCTTGGCCTTTGTGCCAAGTTGAAGTGCTAATTTGGCAGAACAAAGAAGTGCAAAAATCAAACATCACAAAACATTCCCATTTAATGTCCATTAGATTTTTGTTTTATCTATGAATAAGCTAGATAAATCAGGAAGTTTCACTGATAGTAGCCTTCTATACAGCAGCAAGAACACATTATTTTATTTTTCAAATGGTTTCATTGTCTCTGACTGTATCATTCTTCTTTCTTATTCTGTCAGTGTTATTCCTGCATTTTGAGCTTCAACGTTTTAAATTAATCAGTTCAAGCTTTTCTGGTGTATTCTAATGCAGTCTGCTCCTTCAGCTTTCTATTTTTAATGTAATTCCTTTTTAACAGAATTCCTTCATTTAGAAATTTCTTCCATCTAAACCCTAATTTTCATGTAAATACTAATAAAAATATAATATAACAACTGTAGATAGCTTTAGATATCCTTCAGCTATTGACATACTTTAGAAAGAATTTATCTTTCAATTTCAAAATTAATGTTGAGTTAACTTTCCATTAAGAATTCAAGATTTTTTTAGTGAGTACACTTTCGATATATCTTACTTCTTTATATATATATATTCCTTAAGAAAAGTTGCTTCAGGCATATATATATATAAGTACTGTTTTAATAAAATACACTTCCTCATAACATAATGTCACATGT
>JANHGN010002715.1:0-16881 GCA_024605025.1 Megaceryle maxima
TGGGTTGCTTGTTGTGGTTTTTGTGTTGTGTTTTTGTGTGTTGTTGTGGGTTGTGGTCGTCTCTTTGTGCTTGGTGAGGGGGGAGGGGGGGGGGTCATCTTTAGTTGACAGAAAACTGCCTGAAAAAATAAGTGCCTCACCACCATAAACCATGAGGGACTCAAAGCTCTCATTCACATTATTGTCAAATGCAGTGGAAAAGTACACCCCCTACAAAGTGACTTTTTGGTAGAAAGCTGGGCCAGACTCCTGAGTGCAGTACACAGGCTCACACAGTTATTTTCTTTGATCAGATTTGAGATAGCATGGAAGAATGGTTCAAAGAAATCAAAGTATAATTGTTCTGTCAATTCTATTTCAACTCTGGCAATCATATGTACATTATGAGAAACAAGTTTTTCAAATATGTTTCATTATTTTTCTGGTTTTTGTTGTTTTGGTTTTTTTCTTCCTAGTAAGGAATGATGTCTCATTTGCATAATTCGCTATAAGGAAGAACACCACATTTTTAATAGGAAACAGTAAATTCTAAATTGATTCACTTCATAAACACTCACCAGTGATTGCTTCAGGATGAGGATAAACAAGGCCTTGAGGACTATTTGGCAGAGCGTTGTGTAGGAGATGGTTAAATGTTATTCTCCACTGGACCACTTCTTCCATCTATGAAAGTGACATAATGCTCGCAGGATAACCTGACACTTAGTTCTAACATTTCATTAAAACAATTAATGTATTTCAAATGAAGAATGGGTTCCAATTTAAGGAAGAAAAAAAAAGCTTAAAAAGGAAAAAAAAAAATAGAGTGCTTATTGAAGCATTATTTTGAGCAATATTTTCCTTCACTGTAGATTAGATTTAAGTAAAGCAATAACAAGCGTTCTTTGAGTCAGAATACCATCCTTTTCCAATATTTCCCCTTTCCAAGGGAATCTGGAAAAAAAAAATCAAATTGGATCAATTTGAACTCTGCAAAACAGAAACCATTCTGAAGTGTTTTGCAGCTACCTCTAACCACATGCAGATACTAAAAGGCAATCAAAACAGTTAAAAGCAACTTTCCTTTAGAAGAAAACCAAGTTTTTTGTGATAATTAAACTGCCTTGGGCTAGCAGCAGATAAGGAAAACCCACAAGCACAATGGAATTTCCTTTCTTCCTTGACTTTTCACACTAGAAACACTTCATTTCCCTATTAGAATGAAGTATCCTTTTAAGCAGCAAAAACACAACCTCTTGATAATGTGTTGCCAATGTATTGTCAATAGCCTGAGTACAGACTATGATAAATACAGTAGAAGTTAAGACATGGGGGTCTTGAACACATTTGAGTAGATTGGGCAATGAACCCTTTTCTCCTGGTCATTTCAAGCCTACCTTGACCTTGCAAAGGTGGAGGAGTTGACAGTGGAAGCTATGCAGAGCTTTGCCTGACTCTCACCACAAACACAAAAATGCTTGGCTTGTATCATCTACTTTTTATAATCCATGTGTAGAAGACTACTTATATTTTCTCACATTAGTTCACATTTTTTTGTCACTGACTTCAGCAAATGTATTTTTGGTGTAGCACCTGGGGGGGGGTTGTGCTTCAGGGCAGGGAGGACTGGACAAGAGAGGGACATTAAGCTGCATAAACAGAAATAGACCTTCCTAATTTCGTTCAGATGGCTGCAGAAAATTACCCTGCACTTCAGCAAATGCTATTCATGCATTCTTTCCAATGGTATGGTCCCAGCACACCATTGATATTGGTTGCCACCTTGAGAAACTCTGATTATAATAACCATAATGGAATGTAAAGGTTTATTACCCAATCCTGTGCCTTGCACCGATCCCACTCTGATCTTCTGTAACTCACTAAAATCACCTCACTGGATCTCAGGAAAAGGCTTTGTTATACTGCATGGTAATACCTGATATACTTGTTCTGAATGGAGATTTCAAACCCTTTTCTCATACAAATGACTAAAGGATAAATTAAACTACAAATTTTCTTCCATTTTCTTACTTTCTTCTTGTTTTCAAAGGCATTATCTAAATATCCACTAATTCAGATACTCTAAACCAATGTAATTTAAGACTATATAGCCCAATGTAGATTCACCCCTAAGTTGATTGGGGAATTATTTTAAATGGCAACAAACAGCATTTTAAACAAGCAATACCTAAAATTGGTAGTAGGCAGATTAAATATGTATAATAGAATAAGAACTTCAAGTTCTTAAACTTGGAAGTACTATTTACTTCTTCACCCCATTAGCTGGACATGCCAGAAACCTCATTTGGATCAACTTCAGCTCTATAATGCATCCACAACATCCTCTCTTTCAGCCAGACCGATGAACCACTTGCCTTTATTAAGTTTCTCAGACATTTCCCAAAACTTCATACTTAGGCTTTTTGACAACTGTTCTGATTGCTGTAAAAATAGGTCATGCAATGTGCTAATATATAATCTTTCCTGTTCATTTTCAATTCAATACTCTGTGACTCACAGGTGAGAAGCCTATGTTACAGGTCATGAAGCATTACCATCATGGAACCTTCCATGCATGAGACCATGCATGTAGACCACTGGACAGGGCTTGTGAAAATTTCATTAGACCACACTACAGGAAGTCTAACTGTAGTTGAGAGTAATTTTAACTACCAGTTAGGAAAAATATAATCTCTTCCCATTACTACCTGAGACTAAGAATTTCTGCTTGGCCATGCAAAAGAAATTATTCTTGTTTTCTGGACCACAGCCAAGTGTCAAGAATTGAAGCTCCAAATCTTCCTCACTCTCTACCTTTCCTTACTAAAGGATTAAAACCATCAAACTGGTTTTTACTATGCATTCCGGTCCAAATTCTTGTTTCCAAATTGTTTGAATGCAGCAAGGGCTTATCATGAGGTAGTCAAATGCCTCTTGACCACCAGCTTCCATATTTCTTCCTACCTCTTCCAGTTCTAATTTGTGTCAAATTTCAGAAGCCTGATGTCAGATAACACTACACTGTTATTGCCAGCAATGTTTTATGTGTGAGAGGGAGCTCTCTTAGTTGTTTTTGTTAATTTCAATCTACCATGGAAAATGGACATAAACAGGAGAATCCTGCATTATTGTTAACAGATTAAATCCCTGATTACCCTTCCTCAAAAATTTCACTGAAAACATCCCTTTTTCATGTCCTTCATAGTCTTACTGATTAGATTGGATTTACTCAGGTTTTTCTCTTGTGATATCTAACACATTTATGCTCTGAAAAAACTATAGCAGAGAGAGGGAGACATCCAAAGAGGACAAGAAGAAACACTATTGAAAATGGTTTCCAGCTCACAAGGGTCTTATTTAGATTACTTGCCGCCTTATTATTTGAGACAACTTTGCCTGTTCCGTGAAAAATCTCAGGGCACAGTGACTTTGGCAGCAACCTTCCTTATTGGTATTATATCTTAACAAGTTGCTGAACTCTAATGCCTTTCTCTCCACTAATATAAACCCCACAATTATCTGCCAGTTGGTTTAAGGATTAAAAATGCTTATAAAGGCTCTGTCAACAACATTTCACATTACATTTGGGAATTAAATTCCTCAAAAAAAAAATTGTCTTTATCACCTTCTGCAATGAAGTCAAACAATACAGCTACTTTTCTTGCCATCCTTTTTGCACATATAAATAAATAGAGTGGAGTTCACAGCTCTGTTTCTAGTTGTTGTTTGACACAGGCAGTGCCTGAGACTTACCAGCTGGAAGTCTGCTAGAGCTTTTAACTGTTCCTTCTTCTGGCTTGGTGAGTCAGCACTTGCTCCTAAAGGTAAAGAATTACAGAAGAGGCTGTTTGCTTCAAAGCTTGAAAAGGAGGGGGAGGGCTGTGAGGTTATGGTTGGTTGATTTCATTTTTTCTTTTGTTGTTTGGTAGTTTTGGGGTTTATTAGTTTGTTTTAGAGTTTGTTTTTGTTTGTTTTACACACAGTAAGAAAATGCATATTTGTCCCTTGAACAGCTGTCTCTGACACCCGCTGGGCTCCCTGTCCTTGTCATTTATTTGTCTTTATTTAAAGAGTATGTGTAGCATCAGATAAGAAAGGGGAGAAGGGAACTGACAAAAATTGAAACTTCTGTAAGAAAATCCAATCAGTGGACATTTCTAACACAGACATTTCTGAGCCACCTTGTTGAGCACCATTAACCTTTGTGCTGCAAATCCACCATACCAAAACATCTGAAATATCCCAGCAGACTGAAACACAGGAGCTTGCAAACATATCCAAGCCTCTGAAAAATAGTGACTAGTTCTTTATATTTTAAATCTGTGACAGATAAAACCAAACTTATTTGGTGCAATATATACAAATGTGCTATCAAATACTGGTGTCTTTCAGATTTCAAAGCACATATGTTCTTGTGCTGTTTTCCACATAATCTAGTCTCAAATAAAGGCATCAGTAATTTTGACTTGATTACACTATAATTATTCAAATATCTTTAATTTTATACTCTGGACTAATTTCCATATCCGTGGTTATCATCAAAAGAGATTGTTATAGATAATGTATCTCATGCATTTCCCCTAATTGGAAAATGCAGTTCTTGAACAATAACAGCTATGACAACAACAACAATCCCATTTAAAGGCTACTTTGGCAATACAGCTGCAATTATTGCAAACAAACTATGGCAAGCCACCATAATTAATAGCAGAGCAGAAGGAGAAACTGATGATGGTTAACTTTGTACTTTTTGCCTAGTTTCTTCCTTGTGATCCAATAGACAATGCTGGAACTTTGCCACAAGCTCACAAGGTAAGCTTATGATTTATAACACTAGAATGTCCAGGTTGCATCCCAAATAAATTTAGTGTAGTTATCTTGTACTACAGACCCTCCAGAACCAGAAAACCCCCAGGTGGACCTTCCAGCAACCAGTGACACCCAGCATAGCCCTGAGTCATGCTGCAGCATCACCGTCTCTATTAAAAGCATCCCCAGAAAACCTTTCTTATTGGCAGATTCTTGCTGGATGTAGAAAGTGAGGAGAGACAGAATAATTCACCGGGAAAAGTGCAGCCAGGACAAATGTAGACAAGAGCTACTTCTTCCCTGATCTCCCCTAAAATTGTAAAAAGAATCAAGAGGAAAAATGCCACACCAAAAAAAAGTGCATGGGAAAGATGAAAGAAGTGTGAGAATGGTTAGAAAATGGAGTCCGAGACAGTTGAAGAAATAGCAGAAAAGATGACAAGAAAATAAAAGGGGAAAACTAACTGTGAGAAACAACCACATGCTGAGAAGAGGAAAACCCAAGGATAGTCAGAGACATGAAAGAATGCAGATGCACGAATTTCACATTTGCCAAACACCAACATAGCTCTGAGCAAGAGGTTCGAGTGCCATGTACCAAAATAAAGGAGAATGGAAATACCAAATGAAATGATGAAAATGAGAAATAAAAACAGTGTGAATAAAGAGTGGCATTAAGATTTAGAAGCTCTTCAGGGGAAGATTGCCTTCCTATTGTGTGCTTTTTCAGGTCTGTAGAATAGGACTTTTAACATAGCTCTTTTCTCTGAATACTACCTCAGTACAAATAATTAATAACAATAACAGTCAAAATAATTCATGACTAATGACTGTGTAAATGATTTTGTGCCATTTTCAAGGGTAAGTGCTCCTTTCCCTCAAGTCACTACCAAAAAATCACCACTGAATCTAGCTGCTTCCCTTGACAGCTCATCTTATCTCCCTCCTTTTCTTATTTCAGCTTGAATTATGGGCTAATTAATATATTTTCTACCTTATAAGCGGAGCCAAAGAAGCCCCCTACAGTTAGCTCCATGCTGAAGCTAACTGCATGTTGTGTTGAATTTGTAATGAACACTCTTCTGCTGGCATTTGGCACTGCTTGTTCAAAGCCAAGTATTTGGGATAGGTAAATAACAAATGCTGGATTTGTCAGATCTCTGGAACATTGGCATTTTACCATGGATATTGCAGTGCCTGATTACCACACTACAATGTTAATATCTCTTTTTAAATACATGCTCTCAAGAAAATTAGTTTCTCTACAGTCACATTTAATCATTAACTTTATACATAGAGTACGGATCAGGTCCAGCAGAGCCTACTCTCTCTTCCTTCATACTGATATTCTTTTACTTCCATTACATACATTGGGCTGATTTTTAGCAAGAACAAAGCCACAGAAAATGAAAGCCCAGCATATTACCTGATCTGGTTGAAGGTGTGAGCTGTGCTCTGAGGTATCTGGATGTAAACCCAAGTCTAGAAGCACGTGTCTATGGCTTTCAACACATGTCAATGGTCCCACCTTCATCAGCTGCATGAGTGCCTGCAGTGGACCACCAAGGTCCACCCAGCAGCACTGCCTTTCACGCAGTGAGCTGTCAGATGAACATGAGAATGTGCCTATACATCTGCTATCCACTGCATTTGTCCATGAGCTAGCAATAATTTCTCTTTATTTACAGTCACAGCACTATTATGCATGGGAATGTCTTCTCAAATGCCAGTAGTCAGATAGCACTTCTGTATTTGATAGGTGCTATTTTCATTTTTGTAGATGAAACAATTGTAACTGAAATAGAATCAATGCATATTAAAAGGCATACAGGCTGTTGGACTGATCTTCTCCAGGATCCTTCTCCATAGATCTATCCATCCTTCATCTTTTGTAACCTATTAAGATGTAAGAGTCAAGGGAAAGATAGAAGGCAGTGGAGATTTAGATTTTCAAAAGTAAACTATTTTGTTTGCCTGTGCATTTTCCAACATTGTGGCGTCTCCAATCAAGAAAAATTAGTGGATGTATTTCAAGAGTGAAGAAAAACTAATTCATGTCACCTTTATACTGTACTATTTTACCTTTCTGCTATGGCTCCAGCACATGTATATTGTAGAGCCTTTTTTTGGCAGAGGTAGAAATGGGTCTGACATTTCACCAGCTCTGTTTGTAAGCAGAATCAGAGACAGTAGAAGTAGACAGAGCATTTCCTTAATTCAGAGAAGTGACTTGAAGAGAGACAGCGAAATGTCACTGCTGAAAGTCAGCTGCCATCTCCCTTGTTCTGGGGCCCATAGCCACCACAAGTGTTTTTAGCAACTTAACACAAATTTTTAAGTCACAGGTTCATTATTTCTCAATAAAATCTCATCACTATCTCTAATAAACATTGGGGTTTTTTCTACTAGCAGCAGCTACTTTGCCATAGTATGAACTTTAACTAGTATGCATGCTGATCATGTCTCAACACATTTGAATGAGCAAGGCTCCCCCATAATCGTGGGTTTGTTATAAATCCAATAAATAATAATGCAACATGAAATTACATTTGCTTTTTATGCTGTCATACCACATCAGAAATTCATATGGAACGATTTGTCTAGTCTCAAACTAAAGGACCCACTCAGCAAGCTGCTCTCCAGTTTTCCCCCTTCTGTGCTTCTAAATAGTATTCCCTAATACTGTTGGGAGAGCTAAAAATGAACTGGAGGTGGGGGAAAAGTGTGTTGCCTAGGAGGCAAAATATCCTCACATGTTCATAAAAATAAGTGAAAACAACAAATCTGCATCAATTTTCCTTAAATAACAGCAGTCACACAATGGCAGGCAGCAGTACTCAGAGCCAGCTGGTCCTTATTGAAACAAGGAGGAGAAAGAGGAGAAAACAGAAATCAGCATCTTTGAGTACTGATATGGTTCATTTTGTAAATTGTTGATGTCTCTAAATAGCCTCTACAATGCGACAAAGTTTTAGACAAACCTATGATAAAAAACATTTCCAACTTTTCCTACAACAAGAGAAATATGATCTGTACCAGCTTCTGGCAGCGTTAACATGAGCTACTACCACTCACATCCAGTAAGTAATTTATAGCTAAGCCGGACTGACACTTCAAGGAGCACCTTTCAGCAACAGGGAGGAACTGATCAGCTTGAGGAATGTTCTTAACACTAGATCTGCTTCCTCACTTTCAAAAATACTTTCTGATGCAAACCTCCAGTGTGTGATTAAGCTGACACTAGGTCCCAACAGTCGCTGACAGCCTCACACATCTACTGCAAGCAGTAAGCAGCCTGTTGTCTGCTCTTCAGAGATTCAGCAATTAACAATTCATTTTATCATGCAATATTAACAGCTGTAATAACAAAGCCAACCAAAGCAGCAGCAATATGAATAACAAAGGAAAAAACCAAAACCTCTCCCAGTGCCTGCTCCATAACATCAGTGGTGACGGTGATGTAATTACCATCAGAGGGGTTGGGGTCAATACTGGTTTTATTTATATCTGTATACATTCCATTTTTATTATTATTTTCATTTTCATTAAAGCTGTTCTAGCTTCCTTTTCTAATTGCTAAGTCTCTCTCCCTTATTCCCTTTCTCTTCCCCTTAGAGAAGGGTGGGAGTTTAACTGACAGTGTCTGTTATAGGTCTAAGGGGCCACCCTGACCCTAAACCATGACATTTCTTCAGAAACGCAAAAGTAGTTTATTCAGGGATGGAAATAGGGAGAAGTAGAAAGGCTGGAGCCAGGAAACCTGCCTCCCCATGTCTTCTGGACTGAGAAGACAACTGGTTTAACTTCACCAAAATACATTTGCATTCAAGGCAAAACAGGTGTACGTACCAATCCCAGAGCATCCCATACACATCATGTCGTCCAGCCGTGGTAAATGTGACACACACAGAGACGACCAGCTTCATGCAACTGCTGGGGCTGCCCCACTAGCAGCAAGACTGTTGAGAAAAAACAAAGTGTGAATAAAAAAAAAACCTTGGCCAATTTGTTCACTAGATGGGATCACTTGACCCTTAAGCAAAAAACACAAAGAGGAAGGGATTAAATATGCCACAGATGGTCACAAAAGCTTCACTTGTCCCATGGTTCCTATTGCAACGACATTGGCACTTTTTTTTTTTAATTTGGAAAAATGTTTTAATAAACTCTTGATAGGGCAGGATGTTTCTGTTAGTTATCTCTTCAGACTGAAGCAGTCAGAGGTCTGAAGTGGGGAAGTAAGGGCTGACCATCCCCAATTGAACAAATGCCAGCTACAGCCGAGATCAACCCCTCAGTGAAAAAAAAAAATCCACAAATACAAAGGGGTTGGGGTTTTTTTTACATATATATATATATATATAAGAACAATGCAGGTATAGAAGTGCCCTGTTTCAAAATACAGCTGTCTGATTTCCTCAGCCCACTGTAGAGCTCCACAGGCAATTCTCGCCTTGCTTCACTTCCTGAACTCCTACTGGAAATCATTCATGCAGACCAAGCTGAATGCAAGTGATCTGCATTGCAGATAAGGGAGGTGAAAGACATGTTTGTTTAACTGATTGGCTAAATTACTTGACTAAAATTCTTGTCTCCAAAGATTATATTTAATCCCATTGATATTTGCATGGTGATAGCAGAGGTTTATGCTTTAATCTGTCTGAATTAGAGTGAATAAATTGGGTAAGAAATCTTTAAAAATAAAGCTGGACTACTTATCTCATTTATTTTATCTTTCCTTTGGGACTCATTGCTATTTTGATTTGATACTTACCCTTTTCTCTCAATTCCATATTATACCAAGTTGATTACAATGATTGCTATAATCTATGTAGCCCTAACTGTAAGCCTCTTCAATAAACCTCTTCTGCTTTGTTTCTGCCAGGTTCTGTAATGGCATCAGGACACAGAGTACAGCCTCAAGCAAGACCCAGCCTGTGAGTTCACTGCCTATCTGTATCTCTTCTCCAGTCTGATGAAGTCAAGGAGCCCCATTATCACTCTCAGTGAGGACCATACAAATGATATAAAGGAAAAGGCCCAGAATGGAGCAACAGGCATCTTTGAAAGACTACAGAGATCATTAACAACTTACTGCTCTAAGATGCATGGAAGATGTCGTTTTCCTGTTGCCTGGGAAGGAAGAAAAAGGCGGGGGGGGGTATTTTGTGAATGCAGTACAGTAGATATTTCAGTTGGAAGGCATCAGTTATATAAAAAAATTAAGTTTCAGAAGGGGAAATCCTATATATTTCCCCTCAAGAAGTTACGTCAGATTTATTTAAATAATTACCAGGGTAACTCAGTTGCCATCAGAAAAGTTATTTAAAAGTTATTTAAAATTAGCTTTCTAAATCAAATCTTCAAAAAGAGGCAGAAAGGATCCTAGTTCTGCAGCACTGCTGCTTAGCCAAAGCATTCAAAATTCAAATCAGACTATTAAATGCAAAAAGATAAAGAATAATGCACAGTGATTACTTTTGTTCACTGCTTCCAGCTTTGCTCTACAGATATTAAATATACTTAAGACTCTGGCACTTTATTATCTCTTAAATTACTTTTTGTTTATAGTAAAATCTTGGATACGCTTTCCTAACCATAAGTGTGGCAGAAAGTTGAGCTTGAGTGACAATGACAGACTTAAAATTATAAACATAGGACGCTTTACATGCAACCAGTGCACAGATTGTATCAGGCAACAGTGGGCTGTATACACCTCTCTCTCTCTCCCCTTTGCTGAGCAGATAAATCAGCAGTGCTATTCCTAAACCTTAAAATCAAATAGGTAAATCATCTGTTTAATTTAGTAATGCCTGAGGCTTTAATATGTTAGATTGAAAGACCTGATTTCTGAGTATTAGAAGAGTAATGAGTAGCACAACTCTGCAAGCCTCTGACTTGGTTTTATTTTTCCTGACTAACTCTAATCAGCTGTTGCAGTCACTGATCCACATTCATTGCACTGCATGTAAAATAGCAAGAGCCTTTTGCCTCACTATGAAGTGGGGGGAAGAGGGAAAGAGCCTGTGCAGTAGAGGAGCCCATAAACATCCAGTGAGCTTAAAAAAAAAATCAGGAAGACCTGCTGCAAATATGCTGGATAAGTTGAAAAGCAAGGGTATGGTAACTGATTGGTCTGTGCTGACTCCCCCAGATAAACACAGTGTGCTCAAATTCTCTGGAGCATGAAATAAAACAATTCCTCAGTGATTCACAAAAGACAAAACCAGCCCATCTGCAGCAACTGCATTTCACAGCCACGCAGGCCTAATGCTGACCAGGAGATAAATACAGGGAATGCCAGCCAAGGGGCAAAATGACAAGGAAAGACAGGACATGTCTCCTGAGGAACAACCCAGAAACGAAGGCAGGCTCAGCCACACACTGACCAGCCCATTCAGGTATTTTACACTTACTTAAACTGTCTGCCAAGCATGCCCACTGCCTTATTATTCCTTATTAACTTTGACCCATTATGCTGTGTGAGAGAAAGATTCTCACCTGTTTAAGTACTGCTAAAGCTCCAGCTATACTGAATATCTACTTTGAGTCTTCTAAGGAATGAGAAACCAGATGCATGAAGGAAAGGAGCACTTCTCCCTGTTCAGAGGCCACATAGATCAGCCACACATCATTCCCTTTGACAAATTCTAATGTTGCTTCCAGCCTAGAAGAGAAAACAGCAGGAAAAAAAATGGTGACTTGCCTTTTATTAAGGAGGGATTAACTTAAGGCTTCTCAGATTTTGTTTACTAGGAACATTGGGTATTGATTCTACCTTTATGCAGACAAGGCACAGTGAATGTGCTTCAGGATTTGACTCAGTAACAATCACACTTACACATTGAAAAACACACTGATTGGATTTTTAAAGTATTTTCATAAGAATTCCAGCATTACAGACCACTGTCCTTTGGCCACAACTGTGGAAGAGCCTGTCCTCCAAATAAATCAGACCCTGAACATCTGCAATCAAAAAGTCAGTCAACTCTATTGCTGTAGCACTCTGCTTCTCACCAAGGTTTATTAGCTTAGACAAAGCCTTATGCTAATGCAACTACAGAATTTCTGTTTTATACCAGGTCTGCATATAAATGGCTTAAAGCAAGCAGTGAAAAACAAAGACCATAGTGGTCTTAGAGATGCTATACAAGTGAACAAGTCATAAGTACACACAAAAAAAAAGCTAAGCAAGGCTACTTTTTCTTTTGCCTTCATATTTTTCATTAATCAGGACCAGTTTAACAGGGAAGCATGTTCAGAAAGCACAGTCAGTCAGCAAATCTGACATTGCCTCTCAGTGAAAAGCCAGTTGATGTTATGTTGCAAATTAACCTCCAGTATGGCAAAAAAAAAAATCTCTAGCTCAAAAATAGTTGCAGAACTGAAGGCTGAAGAATGGTTCAAAACTCAGTAACATCACATCATCTGTACCAGCCCACAAGATGTGGCAGATGTACTATGCTGCCTTGTGACGTCTGTGCCACAGTGAGACTTTCCAAATACAACACATCATACTCTGTAACTTGTCACTCAGAGGAGTCGCATCAGTGCCTGCTAAACTAAAGGATATCTATAGAATGACAGCAAGAGCTGTATTTCCTCCTCCAAGAACTAAACTCACTCCTTTCCATGTTTCCAACCCACATCAGCCTAAAAATTGTGTTTGAACTCTGGATGTGAACTTGGATCACAGCACTCACATTTGTTAAAATAAACACTAACGTGGCCTATGGCTGATTTACCCCCAAATTCCGGCAGAAAATAGGTAGGTCAGTATTAAATTGAATCTGATTGCATTTCCCTGGGTTTCACAGAAGCATTTCGCTCACATAAACACTGCACTGAGAAGCCAACAAAAGGGAGAGTTAGAAACAATTTCAAGCGATTTAAAATATTTATAGACTGTGGTTTCATGATTACAATAAAACCTACTGCACTTTTGGGCCACCTCCATTGTTCAGGTCTTCAGCTCTGTGAGGACTTTTCCGTTATTAACAGGAGGTTGAAAAGTAATTTAATGATTCTTTTAAACACTGAGCAAATTGTTGAAGCGAGCCTCTGTAACCATGGAAGGAATTTGTGCATGTTCTTCTAGATACAGTTTGACTCTTATCTCCAAAGACAACATGATTTTCTCTTTACTCATCACTTCTGGCTCTAAAGCTAGATTTGTGTAGCTTACTCAGAAATGGAGTAAAGGAGAACATAGAAGCAGCATCTGCTTCAAGGGATTTAAGGCTCTGTAGAGCTTTACAACTTCTCGCAATTCCTCAGCATGCATTTTTCAACATCACAGTCTCTCAGAAGTTTTGACAAATTAGCGGGCACATTTTAAGAGAATCAGAGAAGGAAAACTATTTCATACCATCTTTGCACTGCCCTGTTAGTAAGATATTTCTGCTAATTGTGAGCCAAATATAGGTTTGGTTTTGTTTTTTTTTCCAGGGATTTTGTTTGTTTAGGGTTTTTTTGAGTAAGAGTTGTAAAGATGATGTGATCAGCTCTGCTCATAACTAGAAGTGGTATCTCTGGCTATTCCACAGAAAGTTGGACAACAGTATTTTGGCCTGCAATTCCCAGCACTAAAATAACTTACATTTTGTATGAGGAAGGCAGCATCAAGAACAAAGCAGCAGACTGTTTATCCATCACGCAAAAAGCAGTCTTCAATTAATTGTAATTAAGTGGAAATACAGAGAACTCTTGTCTGGCACTGATTATTAACATCAGGAAATTACTCTCTGAGGGTACAAAGTAACTGGTTTTAAGCTGCAAATATACTAAACTAGGAACTCGCCTCCTGTAGACACAGCTTAGAACAACTCTTGTTTCTTACAGGAGGCAAAGGTGCTAAACCCCACTCTGTCAGATGCTGCAGTAATCATGGGTGGCAAAGACTGCACTTCTTCATTTACAGGGATTAAGGAAAGTCACGGCTTCCCTAACAATTCGGTTCTGTTTTCAGAAGTGTTTGTAACAGGAGAGTTATTACAGAAATTCAACTGATTTCTTCAGAAAAAAAAGAAAGAAGAAAACCAAAAAAAACCCAGAACCTATATATTTTTATTTCTAAAGTTCAATATTTGAAAATGTTAGCTTCAGATCAAAGCATATAAAATTAAATGTAATTTCAAGCCAAAGGAAACCTCAAGATTGTAGCATTTCTGTAGCTAAAGAAGAGTCCATTGCACCATCTGCTGGGCACTTCAGTCCTGTTCTGAAAAAGAGAACACTGTCCACAGGTACAGGGCTGATTATTTCATACCCTGCTCTGAGGCAGAAGCACTGTGTCCAAATGCAGTCACTGCAAGCCTGGAAAAACCTTTTGGAGCTTAAAGGCTTCTGCTAAAAGGTAAAAGCAAGGCTGCAGTTTGACAGTACCAAGGGTAATGCTTCTGAGTGCTTTCTGGTTTGATAGGACAGCCCAGTGAAAAGAAGGGTGAGCAAGGTCTCCAAACCACATTCAGCCATGCACCTGCAAAGAGGACATTGCGGGGTGGGGGGGGGGAACCCACCACAATTGCCCTATTTCCCACTTCTGCAAACATTTCCCCATCTCTGTGAGAGCTTCATACATGCAACTCTTACCAAATCAGTGTTATCTAGTAGATGGCAAATAGAAACAGTTTTTTGCATAGGTTTTAAAATCTGATGTTGTTCTCAAGTGGTGTCCTCAGGGCTCAGTTTTGGGACCAGTCTTGTTCAATATCTTTATCGATGACCTGGATGAGGGGATCAAATGCACCCTCAGTAAATTTGCAGATGACACAAAAATTAAGTGGGAGTATTGATCTGCTTGAGGGTAGGAAGGCTCTGCAGAGGGATTTGGACAGGCTGGAGCAATGAACTGAGGTCAATGGGATGAGGTTTAACAAGGCCAAGTGCTGGGTCATTCACTTTGGTCACAACAACCCCAGGCAATGCTACAAGCTTGGGGAGGAGTGGCTGGAAAGCTGCCTGACAGAGATAGACTATATCAATCTCTTCAAAATGCCCAAGCATCATCTTTTTAAAAAAGGGGAAGAGGAGTCTTATACTGATACATTTCTATTTATCTGGCTGTTACATTTTAGTTAGCAGTTCATTTTAGATACAACTTTTCAGATGACAGAAGCAATATTGCACTTTGAATCCCATAAAAGTGTGCCTATCACCTGCTGCTTCATTTTATGCCTTTTCTGTCCCTGCTTTTTTCTCAGCAATCTGAAAAGACATGAAGAAACTAATTACTACATTCTCATAATTTATACTTAAATTTGGACTTTAAGAAGCAGGTATTAAAAGTTCACACAATTAATGAGGATGAGGAGCAGAAAAACCTAAGAACTCCCAGAGACCACACCATTAAGACTGAATTTCCCTGTAAAAGAATTTAGGCATCACAGTAATTGATGCTACAGATGTAAAGCAGTGAGGGCTGGCATGTTTGGAATTTCATGCAATATTTCTTCCTTCTATTTATCTTTCTTGTCTCTAACCCAGTGGCCAGGGGCTCAAAGTCAGTTTCTGCTCAAGTACCATGTTAATCTTCTTCTAGACTATGGGGAAGTCATGCTTTCATAAAATCCACAGGTATAAAAATCAATAGTTCTGTATACTCCTGGTCAATTAAATAATTGCCCTGTGCTAAGTAATTCTTACACTTTTTTTTTTAGTGATAGTAATATCCAAAAGCTGCATTTCCTTCATTTTTGGTGAGAGGGGCTCTGAACAGGGAGAAGAGCATCCTGTCTGGTGACCCCAAGTTATTCTAGATGATGTCACTGAAAAGAATCTCTTCCAACCCTAGCCTGTAATTTTATTCATCCACAATTCAGCTGACACCATTGCCCTGGATTCCTCCTCCTTGTTAGAGATTAAAATTGCCAAAGTCAAACACGAAATACTACACTATCTCAAAAATCTTTTTGGGAATTCAAAATCCAGAAACAACAGGACTCTGCAATAGCTCCTATGCCCTACTGACACATTAAAATCCATTCCTCTCTCCAGTCCTGGAAATAAAACCACTTCTCTATTTAAGAGATAAATAAAACACTTCTCTATTTGTGTTTTTGCCGAGTGTCTTTGCTCCCTCCTCCTTCAGTTGCACCAAGTTCACAGGCAGAGAAAGAAGCTAAAGCAAGAGGCATCCATGAAAAAAGCCTGAAATCCTAGATTACACTGCCTCCTCCAGATAAGGCAGGCATGAAAATCATCCCAAAAATTCAAGTTTCCATAATTTTTCAAGTGCCTCTAAGAAACTCCCTAGTAATCACATTGTTCCCAGATCTGCTGGAGCTTATTAAGAAATACCTCTGTAAGCAGAAACAAAACCTGTCTGCTGAGTGCTTTATCTCAACAGAGAATTTGTTGGGTATCGGCCCTAATTGGCTTCTCCATAATTTAGTCCTGACACCAGCTGCATATATGGAGAGGTCTCCAGAGGCTGGAAAACTCTACTGCTGTTGCGAGCACAAAACAGCTTCTGGGGTTTGCAAGACAAAAAGCGCTCAGAAGAGACTTAGACATCCAACCAGATCTGTACAGCAATGAAACAGCAGTAAGTGCAGGACCTCTAGGAAAAAACACTGCATAGAAATATGAACATCTTCCATCCTGACATTCCTTACATGTATATCAGAATACATGGGTACATCTTAGACACTAATATGATCCAGGTAGAAATCATAGCCAGATAAAATAATTTTTAAAAAGTTGTTTTGACAGTTCTGACAAAGCATCCGTTTGGGCTGATTAAGTACTCAGCTGGGAGGCTGGGGAACTGGGCTCCCCATTCCTCCTACTGACTTCATGCCCTAAACCAAAAAAGTATTAAGTACACAATGTATTTCATTAGAATAGATATCATCATGGATATGGGTGTAGAAAGCCTCACTTGACTCTCAGCATGCAGCACAGTTGCTAGAAGACAAATTTAGAGCTAAGGATAATGGGGAAATACACAGAATTAAAGCTCAACCAGACAAGTGCATCTCTGACTGCCCAGGAGAGACTGGAGTACCAAACACTGTCCAGTTATCAGAAAAAAAATAATATTCATTTTCTCTCACATTCGCTCTGGCTGCTTTCCACAAGTTTGCACACAAT
>JANHGN010002716.1:0-77043 GCA_024605025.1 Megaceryle maxima
TCCCCTCCCTCTCACCCCTCCCTCCCCTTTGTTCTTTCTTTCTGTATCTCTCCTTCTCTCTCTTTCCATACACATCTAGCTGTCTCTTTAATTTATCTTGTTCTTCATCTAATCTATCATTTATTTATCTGCTTCTAATGTATTTATCTGTAATTCTTCTCTTTTTCTCTATCTTGCAATCACTTATTTATCTGTCATCAGCTGTCTGTCTTGCTGTACCTGTTATTTATGTATCTCTATCTCTGTCAGTATTTGTCTCTGTCACTGTGTTTCTGTGTATTGTCTATCACTGTCACTATCATTTAGCTATCTAATATCTATCTATATCTTATTTATCTTTTCCTGTCCTTCTCTCTGCCTCACTCCCTTTCCATATGCTTATCACAGTCACAGTATATTTATCTCACTTATCCCTGTGATATCTTATTTCATGGTCTCTTTCTGTCCATTTATCTCTTTTCAGGATCTGCCCATTTTTCTCTTTGTTTCTCTGTCTCACACTCTCAAATCTAATTTCTAGCTGTCTCCCTCTTCTCATATGTCTTTCTCCTTCCTTTTTGACACCAAAGTTCTCAATTCCAAAAATTCACATGTGAAAAGTGCACATATGAGACTAGGTCTGACTTGAACACATGCTCAACGAACACGCATCCAGGCTGGGTGATGGCATACACAGCCAGCTACTCAACCAGCAGCCCACCTTCTCCTGGAAACCAAGGCAGAGCCTGGACTCCTGCAACAAAGGAGCCTTTCTGGATCTGTTACTGAGTTTCTTGCTTCCAAATCAAGCTTCCCAGAGGAAAGGAAGGAGCTGATTAGTTTCACGTGAATTCAGGGCAGAAGACCCTGTATCAGCAGCTTGCTAACAGCCTAGACTTCCCTTCCTTTGCCACCTTACAGTGATATAGTCTGTTTGTTGATGTCTGCCTGAAGAGATGTTCCTTCTCTGGTAAAGTGCTGTTAGTCTGCACCAAGCTAAGCAGTTAATAATAGCCCCATTTCAGAGACCTTCCTGTATGGTGCATCATCCTATGCATTCTGCTTATTGAATAAGAGAAAAATAGAAATCTGTCTGTTGGTTTCTGGCCATAATTTCCCCTGGAAGCACCAGTTCTCTGCTTATGATGGATTGGAGAGATGCCTGATATTTCTCATAACCTCCTCACTTAGCTTCACTGGTAGGATTGGGTCCATGGCTCAGTGTTGAAAGCTCACTCCACTCCATGCTAGGAGATTGCCAAGTGCAAAGCTCTCCAAACCTACTTTCTGCAGCTGATGTGAGCATGGAGAAGAGCCTGAATCAATAAACCCTTATCAACCCTCCTAAGTGAAGGGTTTGACTTCAGTAACATTTTCCCACAGTGTGGGCTATGAATATGCTGTAAAGCCCTGATTTATCTGCGCATCTCCTTTACAGATGTCAAGATGACCACAGCTGCCATAGTTACATCCAATGCATTTAGCTTCAAAAGCTTTCTAAAAGTTCTTTTATTCTTCGTGGTATCCTTGTCATCTTACCTTGTCTGTTCTCTAGTCTCTGAGGGGAGCTTTGCTTTTACAGCACCCATCACTACCAGTATGAGTTGGTAGAAAAATTAGTGTGTCTTCAGTCCCAGGTTACCCTAAAGATTCTTATCTCTAGTTCATAGAGAAAAAAAAAATAGGTAAAAGAACTGTTTAAGATTTGTTGGTGGGGTTTTTTGTTGTTTGTTTTTTTTTTTTTTTTCCTGATGAGATGGATGAAAGGGGAACATGTATTTATTTCTCCTTTCCTGTGACAAAATACTGGGTAAGTAGCTTTCAGTCCTATTCCACTTTGCCCCTGCCCCACACTCTGTGTTTTCAACCTCCTGGAGACATCAGTGATGATGTCATTATCTTCCTAAGGTCTTTGTTGCAACCTGAAATCAACTGAGCAATAGATTCTTATGCTGGAAGAGGAGCAGATGTTTTGTTGTGGACAGTGTTGTGTGGGAATGAGTGTCTGTGTGTCCTTTATATACCTCCTAATTGGCATGTTCCCCTCATCCTCACTTTAAGGTTTTCCTCTCCTATTAAGAAATATACATGGCACTCCTTTCTTTCCTCAAGGGAAATTGAAAAACACTAAATAATTAGCTCTCACAAAGGCCTGCCATGATTACTGAAATGTAAGCTTTTTTGGAAAGCAGTTAGACATAACAAAAACATGGTTTATTTTAAAACACCAAATTATTGATACGGAAACTGTTCAAGGGAAAAGAGCAATCTGAAGCCATTCAGTGAGTTTAATAAATAAATAAGTACATTTTTAAAAATAATTTGAAATTATTGATAATGCTTCATTTCAGGCATTTTCTGAATCAAAATAATTTTTTGACATGAAAGCAACCTTTTAATTTAAAGAATTCAACTCCTCCATAGGCTAGTAACCTCTATATATACATATACTACACATATTAAATACGTATACATGCATTTGCTTTTCAAGGTATCCTTATCAATATGACAAAATGTGTTAGCCTAGTTGGGAGTTCTGGCTGTGATTGTGTTGGAAAATTCTCATTACTGAGAAGTCTGTCAAGATAGGAGGTTTTCCTCCCTAGCTTTAGCTTTGCCTTCAGCTTCCCAGATTTAAAAAAAAAAAAAAAAACAAAAAAAACCCCCCAAAACCAGTGTAAACCACTGTTTTGCCACCACAGGCTCTTTCTGAGAGGTCCAAGGGAACATGCTAGTATGGTGTGACTGTGGTACGTGTATCAATGTGTTAATGAAAACCTAGGTGAGGTGCTAAGGACATTTACCTGTCTCCCTAGTGCTGAATAAAGACATCACCACCTGCAGGACCTCAACCATCACAGGAACACTGAAGCGTCCATCACTGCCAGATGAAGAGAAATTGAAACTCAATCACCAGAAGGGGTCATCAAATTTTAACAGTCTTCCAGCCAATGTCTCCAAGATGCATCTTCAGGGCTCACCACACTACCTGGGGGCCATCAACCTGAATGAGTTCAGCAATCACACTCTCACTCTGAAGAAGGACAAGAACCAGCCACCTAAGTCCATCTACATCTGTGATGGGGACATCTTCAAGAAGTTAGACTCAGAACTCTCCCGGGCTCAAGAGCAAACTCTGGACACCAGCTATGTCATTCTGCCTACCAACACGTCTACCTTACGGGCCAAACCGCCCAAAGACGAGAGCAAATACAGCATCAATATTGACCAGATGCCCCAGACACGGCTCATCCACCTCAGTATGGCTACTGACCCAGGCTTTGTTGTCAAGAGTCCTCCACGGGAGCCTGTGACCATGACATGCAGTGAGGTTCAAGGTTCCCCCATGATACAACAGCAGCAACAACTGGCTCCACAGAATATCTCCAACGAGTCACAGATTCCCAACAGCCTGTGTGACACAGGTGACTCAGGGAACTCAGGTGTGGTGTCCAAGAGTGAGACCGTCTCCACCCTCTCCATGAGCTCCTTGGAGGTGAGCATGTGAATGACTGTACTGTTCTCAGACCAGAATGATGCCCTGCCCTCAGTGCTGGCCACATCAGGTGTTTCAAGAGAAGCACCTTAGGCCAAACACAGCCCACCATGCAATGCCAGCATTATATTATCATGAGGGATCACTGGCATGTGATACCATTTTCTAATCTAATGTTTCAAATCTTCCACAACCCCTGCAGACATATTCCATTGCTGGCTGAACTGTCTCTAGCCCAACAGGCAATAAAAATGTTAGTTTGACAAAGACTGTTCATTTTAATGCAAGGCACATGGCAGGCCTTACTTTTTCTTCTTCTATTCTCTGCCTCTTTTTCCCATTTTGATGACTTCAGTCATCATACAGATGAGAAAACCCTAGTGATTGCAAGTGTAACATGTCCCTAAGGCGTGTACCACGATGCTGTAGCATGAGAGGGATGTCACAGGATTTGTGTGAGTGCAACCCTCTCCTTCTGATCTGTGATAACTTATATTATTATATATATTAGCATTTCTTCCTAGACCTTAAATCTTACGTTGAGGTCTGTCCTAGGGCAGCTGGCTCTTTTCTGGCCTGTTAGAGAGCAGGTCTCAACCATTGCTGCCCAAACTTCAGTCTCAGCTGACTGGTGCTCAAAGGCTCCAGTAGTAGCTGGCTGATGTACTGCTCCCTCTCTGCTTCCCATTCTGTGAACAACCTGCAAGCTCATAACTAGGACAGAGTTTGAATTGGCTAAAGTCCTGTGCTCAGCCCTCCTCAAGGCTTAGTGTTTCTTGGTAGAGATCCCTCTAAATGGTTGGCACTTTCCATCATGAAGAGCCAGAGAAACACATTCAAGGTACAGGAATAAGGAAAAGGAGGAGGACTCTCCCTGTTTTATCTACTGTGTGGTTGATTTTGTTCCCACTCACCAGCATCAACCCCCTTCCTAACCCTTCACCCATCTCTTTTTCTTTTGAATACCCAGAGGCGGAAATCCCGGTATGCAGAGCTAGATTTTGAGGTGAGTAATATCCCTTCCTGAATGTGCTTTTCTAGGGATAGGATGAGAAAAAGAAATGCTGCTTTCTTTTCTTCCTGGCACATTTGCAGTAGTGCTGCCTTTGCCAAAGAGCTTTTTCAAGGGTTTAAAAACGATGGGTTGAAAGAGTTGTGCTGGGTGCCCAGTAGGGCTTACGCTGTGCAGCTAAACAAATGGGTGGTTTATATTTCTACATGCTTCATTTATTGAGCAGTAGCTTCTGTGTAAACATTTGCAAATCCAGATCCTACATCAGCTTGCCCAAGGCCTGTAACTTCTATGTGTGCAAAATGCTTATAGAGAGCTGATGGGGCAGTAGGTGGCTGCACCACATTGCTGTTTGGGAAGTATATGTTTGGTTGTTGGCCTGAAATGCATCCTTCCCATCAGAGCCACCCTTTCCCATCAAAGCTTCTAGCTTATTCCAAAGCAGAGTCACATTAAGGGTACATGAGGAGTTGACTTAATGCTCAAATCCTGTCAGAGCTCCAGGTTATGAGCTTTGTCTGAAACTGATGCACAATGGGTAGATCTAAACTGATACTTTAGGTTGGTCTCAAACTATTTGAGCCACCTTCTCCAAATTGATAGCATTTGGCAGAGAACAAGAAAGCTGTATTCAACGTGCTCTTGCATGCAAAGAGACAGAAATTGGTCCTGCCTACATAGAAAATGGTCCTGCCTCTCCTTCTGGGAAGTAGAAGGTAGAAGTGAACTGCAGAATGGCCAAAATTCAAAGAAAAGGAAATTGTGGAATAGTTTCTGATGGAACTTCTTGTACATGTTTGGGTAAGCTACTAGAACATTGACAGTCAGGCACACATTCTGCAACATAAACAGTTGGCAGTTGCACATTTAGGGTAACCATAAGTTCAAAAATTAGTCTTTTCCACTTTCTCCCACCATCCAATCCTGAAAAATAAAGGCAGGCTACACTGGGTCCTCAGTGAACTTTGAAGGTGGTTTAGGCACACCAGATTGCACCTGCAGGGGGACAGAGATACATTTTAATAATAGATGTAACTTTGGGGAGAAGACTGTTATTTCTGTACAGCTGAATAGAGTTTGCTGACCTGTGGCCCTTGTGTTTGCTTCAGAAAATCATGCACACAAGAAAACGTCACCAAGACATGTTCCAAGACCTGAACAGAAAACTCCAGCACGCAGAGAAGGAGAAGGAGTCTCCAACAACGGACAGCAAGGTTAGTCAGACAATTCCAGAACAATTCCAGACAATTCATCTCCTAGAGCCTTCTAGTGCCAGCAGAGCATGGGAAGAAGCAGGAAAGTTTAGGAGATCTCACTGAATGCTTTACCTTGATTTTCTGTCCATCCATGTTGCAGTGAGCACATACACACCACACAGGACACAGAGTCACAAAGGTACCACAATCTTATCTACAGAGTCATCAGCAGCCCAGGATAATGTCTGTCCTCATGTCTGTTCATGGTGATAAGAGTCTGTGTTTTCTTCTTCGTGTTTGTTCCCAGTGTCTGTTCTTCACATTCCCTTTCAGGTCATCTACATCCACTTGTAGCTAGGAACTGGAAACTAAAACAGCCTTGAGGAAATCTAGGTGGAAAGGTGAGAAAGCACAAGGTGGAAGCAGTAGGAATCATCTACCCCACCTGCAGGAGCTGAGTGGGAGGCCAAGGCAGCAGTGATGGGCACGGGAAAGCCACAGCAATGGGATTTAAGCTGTGATGGTGGCAGCATTTCTCTGGGACTGCATGCTAACTAGATGTAGCATAAGGAGTGCTGTCTCCAGCTCTGGGGTCCTCAGCACAGGAAAGACATGGACCTGTAGGAGTAGATTCAGAGTAGGCCACAAAAATGATCAGAGGATTGGAAAAACCTCTGCTATGAAAAAAGGCTGAGAGAGTTGAGGTTGGAGCCTGGAGAAGAGAAGGCTTCAGGGAGACCTTATTGTATCTTTCAGTACTTCGAGGGGCCTGTCAGAAAGCTGGAGACAGACTTCATCTGGGCCTGTTGCAACAGGACAAGGAGTGATGGTTTTAAACTAAAAGACAGGAGACTTTAGACTAGATCTAAGAAAGAACTTTGTTACACTGAGGGTGATGAAACAGTGGCCCTGGTTCAACAGAGAGGTGGTCGATGCCCCATCCCTGGAGCCATCCCAAGCCAGGATGAACAGGGCTCTGAGCAACCTGCTGTAGTTGCACATGTCCCTCAGCACAGGGGGGCTGGACAAGATGATGTCTAAAGGTCCATTCCAACCGAAAATGTTCTGTGATTCTAAGATTCTATAGTAAGGGTGTTTGTGGCAGCTGATCACCATATATATGGTTTCCTTGACAGGGACAAACTTCCAGGGCAAGAAGAGACTTTGAAGGAGACAGGCTGAAGGAAGGATCTTGCAGGCCTTCAGAGGGGCAAAGATTTAGTACTAGAAACAGGACTCTGTGTAACAAGTGATGTGGATAACACAAATAAGGAAGGGCAAGCTGATGGCACCTCTCCCATGTCCCAGCCCATTACGCCTGCTGGGCAAGAGCCATAAGGTTACAAGGAAGAGTATCTGCTCCAGTAGAAGGGGCAAAGAAGTGTCAGAGCCAGGCTGAAAGTAATACATGAAATTTGGATTGGGCCTGCCCTCAGAAGAGAGGCAAGATGAACTATTTACAACATTCTTGTTCATTTGCAAGCAAAATCAGATCTGGGATGCAGAGTCACCTGCAGCATGGCCAAGGTGGCACTAGTGGGGCTTATTTTGGTGAGCCTCGCCTAAAAGGCAAGACGAGAGCTCAGAGGGTGATTGAACAAGAGGTTTAGTTTGCTTCTTTGTGGAAGAAGAGAACTGCAGAGCCTTTGCTCTGCATTTGGATCTCACAACATTGCTGTGCTGAGCTCCAGAGATGCGGTCACAGCAACTCCTGCTATTATTGTGTGTGAGAAGGTGTCGTTATGGTCTGTCCAGTGTTGCAGAATAAGAGGGATAGTGAATCTAGCAGGCAGGTTCAGATCAAAGATGCTTGTGTTGGCCCAGAATCCCAATGCATTTCACTGGATACCATCTCTGTGCTTTTTTTTTTTTTTTCCTATTATTTAGGTATGACACAGCTGTAAAATCAAATATGCTTAAATACCGTGTAAAAACTGATCTGTGGTATGTTTGCAGGATGGTTTTATAGATTGAGATGTTCTGAGCATTTTAGTGATGCATCTGTGTAGAATTAAAGTTGCCAGTGTCAGCATCAAAGAGCTTTGAACTGCTGGAAAGAAGCTGTGAAGGTGGCCTTTGCATATTGACTGAGTCTGTTTCAAGTTGTGATTTTTCCCTTGGATGTAAGTTGAGAGGGGGAGCTTGTGAAGATCAGTATTGGCAAGTCAGTTGTGGGTATTGGTTTAAACACATCCAAAGCAGGACAAAGAAAAAGAAATACCTTTCTTCACCCCTTTTTCCACCATTTGCTGCTGAGGATCCCACCGGAAGTCATGCCCTATCTTCAGCTTGCCCTGAGAATAAAAACTGCAAATACCAGGGATTAAAGTAACAACAAAAGACATTTTTTTCTTTTATGTATGTTTAGGTTATAAAACGAGGGAGTGTTTCTTCTGGTGGAAGTGATAAAACTAACATTAGCGTAAGTCTGGATTTCATTTTGCATTGGAGAGCATTGTAGATCATTCCCAAACCCTTCCATTACATACGAATCCAAACACATTTCTTCACCAGTAGGAAACTCCTTGCCTTGTGGGCATGAACAAGGTCATAAGGATCCTGGAATACCCTTGAACCCTTTCACTTCTAGCATCACAGAGCAGAAAGGGATATTTTCTGCATCTAGTCCATCCACCTGCATTAATTTATCTTTGATTTCTCTTTTAAATAAGCAACCACAAAGTCAAGACACCAAGTCTGTCTCCATCCCTAGCAGTTCCCGGCCTCTCCTGACAGCATGTCCCATTGTCTTTAATACTTCCTAAGATATGATGCTTTTCCTAATCTTCTTGCACTTCCTCTCTCCTCCTTCAACTCCAAGGTCAGAAAGATGCTGCTGAGACTTCAAATAAATGTCAGCATAGGAGGGAGCTCCTTTGGTAGTTCCTAGGAATGAATGGTGGTGGCCCTTTTTAGGGATTGGTTAGGGTTTAGGTTCTGATGTAAATGCTAGTCCTTCTCACTGTACTTCACCAGCCAAAACTGATTACCCTGCCACACAAAATAAGTAGTTCTTTTCAAAAGAACTACTACATGGTCAGATTTGAAGGAAGCACCAACAGAAGAACAGGAGGAAGAAACAGATTTTCTCTGTCTTTAGGATGAAGGGTTAAAAATTCAAGCATTATATTAATTTCTTTTTGAGAGTTTCTTCAGCCTCAGTGGTAAAACATGATTTTTAAGGAGTCTTCAGCAAAGATCTGAAGGTTTGCACCAGCAAATATATTCCTTCTCTCTAAGTATTCTGACACATTTAAACTTTGGATAAGTATTACTGCAGTGAACACTTGAAAGATAACGAAGACTTGCCTTTGCCCACAGTCCCAGACCAGCTACTGGCAGAGCTGGAAACAAAATCAGGGACTCCTGCATGTTTGAACTGTTCAGCTTCCCTCCATTGCAGGTCCATTTCTGAAAGGCATTACTGATATGACAATGACCCAATTCCTATCAAAGACAGCTTTGACAAATGCCTCTGGGCTTGTCTGTCATCCTGCAGACATGGGGACAGGTTTGGGAATGGACTCCACTTTCTCCTCACCCAGTAGCTAAGGAGTCCTTCCCTAGGACCTCTCTTCTCCCTTGCACTGGAGGGCATAGGGTGGAAGCATACATGTGATGCAAGCCAATGTGTAACACTGCTCCTAGTCAACCTTCAAGTCAGAATGGCTGCAGCAGAGATCTGGAGCCTAATCCCCACTGAGATTATGATGCCCCCCCCACCATCATATGACCTGTCATCAATTTACGAATGGGCAGTGTTGGCATGTCAGAGGTAGGCAATCAGAAGAACCAGAATACTGCCTGGAATAACACCCAAGTCTGAATCTTGACCATATTCAATGCATTCCCAGGAATCACTGTGGCACTGGCATTTGCTGAAGTTATTTTGCTACAAACCAAAGCACATTGCTAATGCTAACCTAGATTAAGCCTCAGAGTACAATGATACAGAATTGTCCTTATTCGACCATCAAACTAGGATTTTTCCATGGGGTTTTTTTTTCAGTTTATTGCATGAAATATGCTCCATGTGAAATGGAGTTTTCTATTTTAACTGTAAAATTACTTAACTGCAAAATGCTTCCATTGGACACATACACCTGCATTCAACCCTAAGCCAGCTCACCACGGCAGCAGAGTAAAAAGGTCTCACTCATTCGTGCCTTTGTGAACTACTCAGGGATGTGGACACTGTTATCTAAAGCTACCTTTTCAGTGCTAGGGAATTAAGATACTGGCAGACTTACATACAGGCAGATCTGATCACTGCAAGTTGCAAAGTCTGTTTTTTTATTGCACTAATAGATCTCTGTATGACCTTACCATGGGCTATGGTAAATTTTCTCTCTTGCAGCCTTCAAGTTCAGATGAGGCAAGGAGATGATTTTTGAAAAATCAATTCTTATTCAAAAGGAAGTTGCAAGGTTGAAGGGAAGACTCCTTTGCTCCTGTTGTGGTGGAATTTGGGACAGATTATCTCTGTTCACCTACAGGGACTTTGAAACTAAAACCAGTTTCTCAGGAAGAGCTGGGTTTACTTTGTTCATCCTCCTCCCAAATGACTTGTGGCCAGCCTTTGTGTGCAGGATGCACACTGTTGCCTTTCCATTTTATTCCAGACCAAACTGGAAGCTGGTATAGACTCTGAGCAGAAAGCTGAATGAGCTGTGTTTGTTGAATATTTGTCCCTTAGACAGCTTATTTGCAGTCAGGAAGCATGAAAGGAACCAAAGGCTTGGAGACAACCACAACAGGATTTGCATCAAAAAGCCCCAGCCATCCACACCATGCATCATAAGTGATTAAAATTAAAAACTCTCTTGGTTTCTGAGATCCACCAAGCCTTAATTTTTAAGAAGTGAGTGGCTTCCACTTGGACTGTAAATATCTCTTCATAGCATCTTTAAGGCACATTTTGCTTCCCAGACAGATGCATATTGCAATGTTAGGTTGATACTGACTCAGGCAGCAGAGTCTTCCTAATCACTCCCATCCCTTTGAGTCATTCTTTACCTACCCGGTTGCAACAGAAAAAAAAAAATCCCATTGTTGGAACCCTTGCAGGTGTGCTTCTCCATTTAAAAGTCTGCCCTTTGCCTGGCAGACTGTAGGCTCCAAGAAACATTTTTTTTTTCCTCGCTTCCCCCTAAATACACACATTTCCCAAGGTCTGAATTCTTGCAGCTGAGAGCTCTTCACACTAAAGCAAGGTAGTGGCTGTTTTCAAGCTACTTGGTACCACGTGGGAAATATTTTCCTGTGCAGATTTGTAATGTCAGGGTGAAGCATCTCTGACCCCACTCCTCCCTGTGGGTTAATTGCTGAAGAAATTCCAGTGCTTGGGCTGGACATCTGGAGGGTTTCACATGCTCTGCAGCAGCATGGTGCGAATGAGGAGGCTTTTGCAGCCTTTAAAGGAAGTGAAGGCTTTGTTTCTTCTATGCCTAGCGCCAGCTTTGAAAGCAATGGAAGTGACACTCGGGCCTTCCCGCCTCAGCAGGTGTCCTTTGATCCAGCTCTATTAGAGAAGTTTGAATCACATACATATTCCACTCTTCTTGCCAGCATCTGGCTTTGCATTTATTTTATGCAGCAGCTCTTTACTTGTGCCGAGGTCAGCGAAAGCCATGATGACAGAGCCCTGAAATTTTCTCCAGTTCTCTTATTCTTGCTTATTAGGTACCCACTATGTTCAGCTTTCTGCTCAGATGGCTTTTGGTTTGGCTGGAGCCCTGCCCTGAAGCTCACTTACAGGATCTGGGCTCGGTCTGTAACAATCACAGAATCACAGCACGGTGGGAGTTGAAAGGGACCTCTGGAGATCATCTCGTCCAACTCTCCTCCTCCAGCAGCATTACCCAGAGCAGGTTGCCAAGGATCACATCCAGGCAAGTTTGGAATCTCCAGAGAAGGAGACTCTACAACTCTGTGAGCAGCCTGGTCCAGGGCTCCCTCATTCTCAAAAGAAAGAAGCTTTTCCTTATGTTGAGGTGCAACTTCTGTGTTTTGGTCTGTGCCTGTTGCCCTTCTCCTGTCACTGAGCACCACTGAAAAGAGACTGGCCTCACTCTTTTGACACCTGCCTTTAGATATTGATAAGCACTGAGGACATGTCTTCTCTAGGCTAAACAGCCCCAGGGTTCTCAGCCTTTCTTCAGCCCAGAGATGCTTCAGTCCCCTCAGCATCTTCAGAGCCTCCACTGGACTCTCTCAAGTAGTTCCTGGTCTTTCTTGAACTGGGGAGCCCAGAACTGGACACAATACTCCAGATGTGGCCCCACTAGGGCAGAGTAAAGGGGGAGGAGAATCTCCCTCAACTTGCTGGTCACACTCTTCTTCATGCACCCCAGGACACCATTGGCCTTCTCAGCCACAAGACCTCATTGCTGGCTCATGGTGAACCTGTTGTCCCCCGGGATTCCCAGGTCCTTCTCTGCAGAACTGCTTTCCAGCAGGTCAGCCCCTCACCTGAACGGGTGAAGGGGATTATTCCTCCCCAGGGGAGGACTCTACACTTGTCCTTGTTCAACTTCATGAGGTTCCTCTCTGCCCAACTCTCCAGGTTTTCCAGGTCTTGCTGAACGGCAGCACAGCTCTGGTGTGTCAGCCACTCCTTCCAGTTTTGTGTCATGAGCAAACCCACTGAGCGTCCATTCTGTCCCTTCATCCACGTCATTGATAAATATGTTGAACAAGACTGAACTCTGTACTGACCCCTGGGGAACACCATGAGCTACAGGCCTCCAACCAGACTCTGCACTGCTGATCACAACCCTCTGAGCTCTGTCGTTCAGTCAGTTAATGTGGCTCATTCAATACTGCAGCTCATTTCTAGTCTGGGCTGTGCGTCTCCCTGGCCTGCTCTGCTGCATGACAGAATTAATTCCCTTGCTTTCTGACTACCCATCCTTTTGCCAGCTGACTGGGCAGCTGGCAACCCTGCTCCCAGGTGGGAAAATTTGGCTCTTGTCCTTGGAAAACTCTTTGCATGGGCTGAGGCTGAGGGTGGAGGAGCTCAGGTGGTTGTGGTCGTGTCAAAATCAGGCTCATTCCTCAGGAAGGAATTAGAAAATTGGGAGGCTGTGCTTCTGCTGCTGTCAGCTGCGAGTCCCTCTGCAAGGGAAGCTCTACTTACAGGTAGAGTGTCTCCTCTGTGCCATGTGTTTAATCCTCTCTGCAATTCTTAAAGCCTTTAGCAACTAGCAAATTTTTTAAGACCAATTAGGGTAACTTTTATAAGGAGGAATGCTACATAAAGTATAATAATTACTGCAATAAATTCTGTTATGAAAATGACATCAAACCTTAATTCATTCAGCCATAAACCATCTGTCAGCTACTGGCTGTCCAAATATACCATCAATCAGAAGTTCATGTCCTCCTGTAGAACATGTGATACCTCGTGTCCCAGGTATCAGGCATCAGTTACTCTGTATTGCTCAGAAAAACTTCTTATCCCCTGTATCCTCTGTACCAACAGTCAGTTCCTGCCATGTCCTTTGAAACTACCCATCACCTGTTCCAAACCCTTCAGCGGCCACCAGCAGATTGAAGCTTTTCGTTGTTTCAAGTGATTTTAAAAGGTGTCTCTAAATGACTGTGATCTGGATGTTCTTGGTCCCCTCCTGGATTCCTAGGGTGCTCCCCTGTGGGGCAACCTTGAATGATTTCATCATTTTGTGGAAGCACCAGTTCTCCATGCCTACCAAGTGGTGGGGACTCTTCAGTAGACCATAAGCATTGTCCAAAAAGGGAATGTATGATAACCAGCTGGATTAACAGCATGAATAGCATAGAGAATAGCTTGTTCCTCCTGCTGATGGGACCACAGGCTTTCTCTACAACTTTCTGTTTACAAGTCAATGCAAAGAGCCCTTGAGGGTCTGAGAAAGACCTTGATTCAGAGCTTGTTCACCTCCAGGTGTGCATGACCTCCCTAGACTTTGGATCACAGCAACCCCTACAGGTTAGACTATCTGAACTTCAGAAAATACAGAAGCAGAACACATATTTTAAAAACCCAGTAAATGCTGCATATTTCAAGTTTCCTAACTGATTTCCATCAATGTAAGTTAAAACCAAAAATTCTTTATTCTTTTAAAAAACAAACAAGCCCAAAATTTTGAACAAAGTCAGCCACTTCCTTTTATTTTGCTTTTCTGTTAATTAGAAAAAAAAAAAAAATATTATCTTCCTAGTTCGGTAGTATAAAATGAAGGAACTGCAGCTACTTGGTTTCTAACAAGGAAAGGAAAATTTATCATTCTGTAAAAAAACAAGACAGCTTTCCCATTTTCTAATCACTTTTTATCAACATTGATCCAAAGATGGATTAGACAGCTTGAGCCACATTTATCTTTTAGATTCCCTGCTGTACGCTCTGAATAACTTCATTCTGGTCCTAGAGTCATCAATGTCATGGGGAGAGACCATTCGGGTCATGAAATATGCTTCAAGTTGACACCAGAGACAATGTAAACAGCATGGTAGTAGCTGGTTCTAGAGGAGTTATCCCAAAGCGCTCTGTAGGAAGCACTGAATTCCTTTTCAGGTTATTCAGGGTAATAACCAAACAACCAAAACAAACCTGGACCACAAAAGAAGAACAAGGAGATGCATCTTAGCAGCTTGCATGTTTCATCAGCTTGGACTGAAGTGCCAAGGTTGTGTCTTAGAGCAGCCAGTCAGTCTTCTGTGCTGTATTTATGCAATCCACTGACACCACTCCTAAGCAAAAGAGCTGCTCTAGAATCCAGGTACTCTGAACAAACCCAGCCTGGACCCTTGAAAGCAACACAGAACCAATATGCAGAATAGCCTGTGGTAGGGACGTGCCTCCTTCCACCACCATCACCTTTCTGTATCCACCATAAGTCCAGCGCAGGCAAGTCGTCTCAGTCTGCCAGGACTAGCTTTAGAAAGAGAAGGCTTTGTGGATTATCTCAATGCACTTTGCCTCTGTCTTTGTTGGGGATTTGGGAGTTTTGTTGGCACTGCATCTTAAATGACTTTTGTCCCAGATCCTTACCCTCTGCCTTAAAGATGTGCAGCTGTGGCTAAATGAATGGGACTGAATGCCACCAGGGTGATAAGACCTCCAGTCTGCTGTGTGCAGTAGGTTTTACTCCAGCCTTGGGTCTGGGCATTCCCTCCCTTCCCACCCTTCTGACAGAGGAGTCCGCTCCGCTGTCCTGGCACCAGGCAGGAACCGATAAACATTCCACCCGTCCCTGACAGCTAGAAGCTCATGGCCTATGTCAGGCCAGAGTAATGGCTCTGTCTCTATGAGTTACTGGCAGGGCAGCCTTTGTGGCTTTCAGCTCCTGTCCCGGGCCATTCCTGGCTGTCTGTGAGGCGCCAGGCCCTGGGCCAGCACTGGTGCCTTTTACAGCCAGATTACACAACCCTCGCTCCAGGTTTTTTCTTCTTTTCTGTGCATAGTTAGGTTTTCCCTCTTGTCTGCAATGATTGCTAAGACCCCGCAGTGGGGCTGGAGGATAATGCCAGAGCTGAAGCATTAGCCCAGTGGCTGTTTCTATATGCTGTTCAAGTGGCTAAGACACGATAAAGACCCTTTCCATATGGAGGGAAAGAAAAAGGGAGCTGTTCCCAGGAGCTTGCTACCAATTCCCAGGGTGCCTCTTGCCAAAAGGAGAAGATTTTCTTTTGTTTCCCAGCATCCTTGCCAGAGCTCAGTTTGACTGATTGAATTTAGCCTACTCAGAGGTCTGAGTGGGGACCGAGTCCTTCTGCATCCATGCTCACGTCATGGCTGTGGATGCAGCTCTGTGAGCGCCATGGTGGACAGCCAGTGCATCCCACCCTGGAGACAGCACCTCCACTTACAGCATCCCTAGAGAAGTCTAATTCTTTTCTGAGAAGTGAGAAACTAAAGACAAGCCTCCCTTCTCCATTTGCTCTTTTATATCTTCTAACTGTAAGTAGAAGTCTTTGGAGTCACTAAGCCTGCCACTAGATAATGCCTTACACTGATAAACTAGATAGAAGCAAATATATGGAGTCAGACCCAAGGTCAGTCTGGCCCTACCTCCTCTCCATGGCAGAGTAAAAAGCAGCTTGGAAAAACAAAAGAGCAGGGCAAACGTGGTAGTACATCAGAAAGATCCCCATGAGTCCAGTAGTTCATGCTCAGGGCTCCCCTGATGTAGAATGGTGTCACATCACTTCCTAGTACGGAATGGATGTTGCTTCTGTGAAGGTATCCATCACTTTTTTTATAACTTTGGAAGTTTTCATCGTCAGCGGAGCACTGTGGATAGGTGGTCTGCAACTCAGCTGGTCACTGTGTACAGGACCAGCTCCTGGGGTTCACTCTGGGACAGGCACTGCTTTGTACCTCATCATGATCTGTAGTTCTTGTGTTGGAAGAATCATAGAATCATCAAGGTTGGAAAAGACCTCCAGGATCATCAAGTCCAACCTTCTACCTAACACTTTCATGGTCACTAGAGCATGCTCTGAAGTGCCACATCTACTTGCTTTTTGAATACCTCCAGGGATGGTGACTCCACCATCTCCCTGGGAAATCCGTTCCAATGTTTATCTACTCTTTCACTAAAGAAATTTTCCCTCATATCTATTCTGAATTTCCCCTGGCGCAACTTGTGGCCATTTCCTCTTGTCCTGTCCCATTAGTTACGAGGGAGAAGAAGCCAGCACCCACATCTCTACAACCTCCTTTCAGGTAGTTGTAGAGGTCATCTCTCAGCCACCTCTTCTCCAGACTAGACAAACCCAATTCCCTCAGCCTCTCCTCACAGGACATGTTCTCCAGTCCCCTAACCAGTCTTGTTGCTCTTCTCTATACCCTCTCCAGTACCTCTATGTCATTCTTATACCACAGTGCCCAAAACTGTACATAGTACTCCAGGTGTGGTCTCACCAGTGCTGAGCACAGGGGCATTATCACCTTCCTACTTCTGCTGGCCACACTATTTCTGATACAGAAAGAGGTGATCCCTACTGTCAGCAATGTGCTCCTACCAGCAACAAGCCACTAAGAGATTCATAGACCTCTTTCACACCCATCCATCATCTCTTTTGAAGGTTGAAAAGTTGTAGTCTGTGTAATCTTTCCTCCTGCAGAACGTGCTCCATAACTTTTTTCATGGCTGTAAACTGGCCATCCTTACCACTTCCCCTATATTCTTCTATTAGAAGCCCACAGAGTGCACATAATATTCAAGATGCAGGTGCAGAATGGAGTTTTGCACTGGTATAGTCATGTTTTCTGCTTCATTCTCTCCTCCCTTCTAAATTTATCCATTCTTAATAACTCAGAACATTTAACGTCTGTTTTTAATCGCCATTGAGTATTTATTGTAACCCTTAGGTCTTGTTCCCCAGTGAAAGGTCTGATCAGAGGCAATTGCTGTAGATATAATTGTTTGGAGGTTTTTTTATTCCCAATTTCTGTTCTCTACGTGGATTTGCAGCTGCTCTTGCTCAGTAGCTCAAAAGCAGCCCATACAAGAACAGCTCTGAGGTTTGCTGGTCACGTTCAGTGTACATGATCAGATCTGGGTGTATCCTCACAGCATGAAGGAGAGGCTGAAGGTCAGGAGTGTAGCAGATGGAGGGATTGTTAAAACAGAGATTGGTTGGGAACAGAAGAACCTGTGCCATCAAAGAAAGGAAAAGATGGAATTATTTATGAACTTCATGCATATGATCATTTGTTCTGCTCGCTGTTAAATAACACAGCTGCGGACAATGGTAACTTTGAAAACGTGGCATTGCAGCAATTGAGGGAGAAACCAAAACTCTTTCAATAGAAAAGAGTTGTTCTGACCAAGTTGTTTTTCCCTTCACCTTTTGGGAAACGCTTAGTTCCACATCACTTTTTGTTCTATATGTGCTTTGTCTTCATGTGTACCTCCTTGCTGCATCTATTCATGGCCTGCAAAAACACTGTGTATGGAAGTTTCACTTCAGGAAGTCTGAAATGTTAAGACATGCAGAGATAAAAAGATTACAGTTTTTAGTTGCAGTGGTTCTTAAATAAGTTCCAAAATAGATAATGGAATAAGTCAACAATTTTATCACCTTTTTCTGTCATATTAGAATAAATCACCATTGTGCTACATTATGGGATAAAGTAAGAATAACACCAAGAGACTAAGAAAAGCTCCAGGTCATAGAGTTTAATAAAAACCTCAGCTGCAGATTTCAACAGAAGCGTTTTACATTCTTCTGAACAATATTTTTCCAAAACTTGATGTAAAAAAAAAAAAAAATAATTCCCTTTCAAAGGCCTTTTTAAAAGTTATTTTTCTCTCTTTGAATTAAAATAAAGATAATTTCCAAATGCTTTCACTTCACATTGAAAAGACCAGGTTTACCTGTTTTGTACATTTGCCACTCTCTATCCATGAAACGACCTCCCCCAGAGCATCCTCCTTGTGAGCAGGTGCAGAGATGAAGGAGCAACTTCAAGCATGTCTTATTTGTATTTTATTGTGGGTGAAAGTTTGGAGAAATAAAATTTGTGGCTTGGGTGATGTGATGAAAGCTGTCACTGTAGGGATGATGCCAGAGAGCCTTTCCTGTCGGCATTGCACTAAGACGTGGGATAAACAACAGACTTTAAGAAGTCTCTTAGGAAAGGGCAAAATCAGAAGCTAAGGCAGGTGGATTAGCATGTAGTGGATGGGTATTTTTGTTTCCTATGAGGTACCGCAAGCTCTGCAGCATCCTGGGGAACAGTTGTTACACCACAGTCCACATGTGGCTTCATCTCCCCTCGATCAATACATTGCAGTGACAGCATAGAGCTCGATGCATCCTGGGCTGCATGTCACCTGCATGTCTATCTCCTCACCTTCTCCCCAGACTCCTCTCCTTGTGGTCATCCTCTGCACAGCTGCCTTTCCTCCCACCCTTTCCACTAGACACCACTTCCCCTTTGGCAGGTTGCTCAAAAGGGCTCTTGTGCTCCTGTCACATGCAGGGAAGCCTTTGCTCTCCCAGTGCTGGAGTGTTTTGTGAGGATAATTAACTGTGAAAAGCATCACTCTTGGTGGGAGGGAGAAGCTTAGTGGAGCAACTAATTTGAAATCATTGCATGGGCTCCCTTTCATATACACACTGAAGAACACACCCATTCTACAGAACCTCCCCAGAGAGGTGCAGATCACAGCAGAAACAGTGAAAGATGTTCGCTTGGTGGGATACTGGTGGGAGACTGGTCTAACAGTGGTCAATAAAGCCTCAAAGGCTTGATGTGGAGCTGATGGAAATGCTTTCAGTTTCAGAGCTCACGGTCCAGCCCATCAAACAGCATGGGTTGCCTGGCAAAATAGCGTGTTTTGCGGCAATTAAATAGCCTATAAATAGCTGAGCCACATAAGGAATGTATTCGCATTGATATAAAATGCAGCTGATGTGAGTTCAGAGAGACCTCACTGTAATCTGGATTTCTGCGTGGGGATTTTCTGTAGAAGTAGAAAAAGATCTTAAATTTTCAAAACCACATTCAGTTTTTCAGTGGAAATACAAGTGGCAAAAACCTCAGTGGAAAGCTGAAATATCTTGGCATTAAGCAATAGACAGCAGTAGAAAAAAAAAGGTTGTATTTCCTTCCTGAAAATAGACATTTACACACTAAGTGCAATTTTCATTGAAAAATTTCATTTAAAATCTTTAATATAAGAGAAGGGGGTGAAAAAAATGGTATTTGTTACATGGATACTAACCTGTCTGTCTTCTTTCTCTCTCCTTTCTTACACTTTCCTCTTGCAGCAGGAAAAACAGCAGACACCAAACAAGAGACCCTGGGAAGGAATCAGGAAAGTCCAGTCCCCACCATCATGGGTTAAAAAGGACATGGAACCTGTGGCACAGTCTCCCCTAGAACTAAAAACTGTAGAGTGGGAGAAAACAGGAGCCACCATCCCCCTAGTGGGACAAGACATTATTGACCTTCAGACAGAGGTCTGAGCAGAAAGGGAAGAAAGGGACTTTTTTTTTTTCTGGAAAACAAACAAAACAAAGAAAATAAAACCACGTTTTAAAGAAATGATTAAATTAAATCAGAACCGAGCGAGAGAAGTGTTTGGTTTCTTTTGAAACCTTTGGTAAGATGAAGTAACTTTTGTATTGTTCTCAGCAGAGAGGGGGAATATTACTTTATAGAGTATAGTAGCTGTAGGTTCAGGACAACACGGAGCTTTCCCAGGTAGGACTGGAGAAGAAGTGAGCCTGGAAGAGAGCGAGGAGGAGGCAGAAGTTGGGGAGGTGCTGTAGGGGAGAAGCCCTGCTGAGATGCTTTTGGACATGCCGGGAGCCTTCCTGCTCTGCCACAGGGAGGTGTGGAAGGATACCCAGGAGCCATCACGAAGGGCCAAAAAGATCGGGGTTGTCTGGGGACTACAAGAGGGAACAGCTGCAAGAGCCTCACTGGAACGTGACGTGGCTGTAGGTCCCTGGGGAAGACCCAGCGTGGAGGGTCTATGGCATCCCTTGCCGATCCTCGCCCCCCGACCTCTCCCTCACCAGCTCATCCAAGAAGGAAGGGGGTGGGATGTGCCAAGCGGTGGCCAAGAAGACATTCCCACTCCTATGTGCCACACCATAACCTGGCATCGTGGCACCCCTGCAGTGAGTCCTCATGGAGCCCAGAGGGGAAACTGGTGGAATCATCCATGGCTTAAGTGGAGAGGTAAGGTGGGGCTTCCTCCTCTCGTCCCTCCACGGTGGAGCTCCTGCGTGCCCTAAGGAGTGGGACAGGCACAGGAGGAAAGGATCACCTCCAAAACCTGCTCGCACCATCTCCAGGGAGAGTGTTGAAGGTGTTAGAAAAACAGACCAACAAGGAGAATGTAGGTCATTTCATTGACTGTTAAATAGATAAAATCAGCACGGGCCTTGCAAAGGTCCTCTTGGCCTCATCCTTTTTTGTTTTTTCCTGTTACTTTTCCTTGCTTTTGGACTCAGATTTATTCCAAGCTGCCCCTGCCTGGAAGGCAGAGAGGGAAAATGGGAAAGAGATCTGCCAATGTACCTGGAGATATTTGGTATACAGAGATGTTGCCTTAGGACATTGAGACAAACTGACAACATGAATAACGTCCACTTGGAAACAAAACAAACAAACAAACAAAATAATCTATTTTTTTCCTTCTTCTTTTCTTTTCTTCAATAAAAAGAGAACTTGAAACCCGAGACCTTTCTTTTCTTTGGCTCTTGTCATTTCAAATGCCTTTCTGTGCCGTAGGACTGCGCAGGCATGGGGTGAGGATGCCACCTGCTGAAGGTGGAAGGCAAGTTGCACCGTGGAAAGCTTGGGATGGTGGGAACACACAGGCCCTTTGCTGCTGCCTTGCAGTGTTTTGCTTTGCTTTGTTTTATTCAGTTTGGGCTTTGGTTATTTTCCCCTCACTGGCTCTTTTCCTTCCTCCCCACTGCCCAGAGCCAGCAAGCAGGTTTGTGGCCCTACAAGAAGGAAGAGGTGGAGCTGATCAGGAGAGCAGGACATTCCTCATCATAAAATGCTGTCTTTTTATTTCACCATGGGAAAATTTTTTTTTTTTTTTCATTAGACATTTCTCAAAGCTACTTACAAAAATTAAGGTATCTACATTTCATCACAAAAAATGTGTTGTGCAATATTTTTAGCATTAAAAATATGCCACAGACGTTACATGCAGGCTTTTTTTTTTTTTTTTTTCCAATCGTTCCCAACACTGCCTGTCTGATGTTTGGAACATCTCTCCCAGCTTTGGCGATCTGTGGCAACAAACCTCTGGTTGTGAGTGGGCAGATTGTGCCAGACAGCAGTAAAGCTTGATCAGGGTCTGAGTTATTATTGTATGTTTGGGTCTCTTTTTTTTTTTTTTTTCCTTTTTTTCTAAAAAAAAAAATAAAAACAACCAACCAAAATATATTTTAGAAGAAATCTACCAATGGATACAAGATGCAAAACAATCACTGACCCCAGTTGTACTTCCCCCACTAAGAGATGCTGATGCTTGGCGTGTAAACATCTCTGCTTCAGCTTTGCTTTGGGCCACCTGGGTAATCTTTCAGGACAGAGGCATTTACCTTGCCATTAACTGTATTATAGGAAGGATGGAAAGACAAATGGAAAAGAAAAAAAAAAATAGTTGAAAAATAGGGAAACTGATTACTTACAATAACTGTGACATTACTGTTCAATTTTAGCTTATTCTATGAAACAGGAAAGCACAAAGGCCTCCCTCAGATGCCGGGTTGTACGATATTGTAATTATTATAATTACACATTATGAATTTTAGCATACAGATATCTTTCTACTGTGTTTTAATTCAATTCTTTTATCTTTTTTTTTTTTCTTTCCCTCCCCTTCCCCTTCCCAACCAAGCCTGCCCTCTTCTCTCCAACCTTCCCCATTCGCCCATTCACTCCAGCCAATCTGCAAGACATTAACGGTGTTATGTAATTACAGAGATAAATGTTTGTTTAATAACTGTTAATATTCGACTTTCTCTGCTCAGCTCCTCCAGTTAATTCTGTTTTCCCACGCCCTGCCCATGCCTTCCCCTCCCTCCTCTCTGTGTTCGTCAATTTTTTTTTTTCTGTACAGTTTTCAGAGCACAAAATGAATGTGTCTTATTTCTAATAAAAGAGGTGTAAACTCTAGCCATGTCTGCTTTTTAAAAGCGCCCCTGCCTGCGCCCCACGTGGGGTTTGCATCGCGCCTAGGTGCTGGGAAACACCTCTCCTGGACCCTCAAGCTGCCATCTTGGGTCTCCACCCTGGCCATAACCCAGGGCCAAACTTGCCCCACGAGCGCGTCTTTTGCTTTTAGCTTTGTAGCTTCTTCACGCCTCAAAAAATATCTCCCCTTACAATGCACGTATCCAGGGCACGAGTAATTCCCTTTTCTTTGCAGAACAGTCTGGTTTTCTACAGGTATCTCTGACCCAAACCTTGATGCCCCCTTCCCAATACTGTATGATGTGAGGGGCTGATACTTGATGCAGATCTGGCAGCATTACTGGCAGAGGGCAGTGATGCTGGGTCATGGTTTCCATTGGGGTCAGGGCAACAATGATGCTACCCTGCCTGCATGGCCCCAAAGCCAATCTCAACCTCACCTGGATGTCCTTGCCACCTCCAGCAATACCAGGCAGGCTGTGAGCAGCAGCATGGCTCAGTGCACAAGGGGGTTAAGGACATCACTCGTGCAAGATGACAAGAAATGAATTAAACTAGGGATTATTCACTTCCTTGGTGCTTACACTTTAATGGCTGAAATCATCCAGCAGGCAGATGTGACCCTATAGCCCTGACTCTGCTCCATCACCTGACTGACACTTTTTAATGTTTATAGGCAGGACTGCAAGAGCTTAGAGGTCTGGCAAATCGGATCTGTTACTCTCTGGAGCCTTGAACCAAAGCCATCATGGCCCAGTAGGTCCCCAGATGTAATGACTTTTCTTAGCCTGACTGAAATTAATTTAATATCCTGAAACATCTGAAATGAGGTGCAGAGGTGTGGAGCTGCCCAAAGGGTCTTAGTGCAGTCCTCCCATCCCTGAGCCATGATCCAGCCCTTCTTCAATCAGCAGCACGTGATGGTGAGTCCCGGGGCTTCTTCATCCTTCCTACAGGGCTGTTTCTCATCCTGCATCTCCCTTAACACAAGTCTATATCTTTAACAGGTAAAAGGGAAATACTAACAACCAGGCACCACATCAGGCCATATGCTGGGAGTTCAGGAGAACCCAAACCTCTTATCACAGCACTAGAGATGGGTCAGAAGATCCTGCAGCTTCTTATCAAAGGGAGCTGGAAGGAGGAGAACATGTCCCCATTGTGTTCGTGGGATTGTAAGTAACAACAGTGTCAGAGGTGGTGGGTGCAGGAGGTCAGTGTACGTACAGGTTGGTTTGGTTTGCACTGTGGTTATAATGTGGCATGGCTACAATGGAGGGTCCAGGGTTAGTTCAGCTTGGAAGGGGTCTCTTGAGGTCCTCTGAACTGTCTCAAGATGCCATGACCCTGCCTTGTAGCCACTCCAGGCTATAGCCATGGGGCGAACAGAGAATCCCAGACACCATATTCATCATAGTCCTTGGTTGCTACCCTGTCTGTGATGAAAAATTCGGAAGAATTTGAAAACTGAGGAAAATACAAAGCATTGGCTGCCCATATAGCAAAAGGCCATATGGAGCGAGACATGATTCCTAGAAGATGTGGGACAAGGGCAGGATGTTACTTCCTTCAGTCTGTATATTTTGTGGCTGAGGGGAGGTCTCCAAGATGAGGTAGGATGAATTTGAACCTGAGGTGAATATCTATTCCTGAGCTCCTGTTGTCACAAGATCTAAACAGAGAAGAAAAGAAAGAAGTTGGGTATTTTTCTTATTATTTTCCTCAACCTGCTCCTCCCAAGAAGAGGTCAGTGCTTCCCCAGGGAAGTGTCTGCCTTGCAGCTTTCAAGCAAGTAGAAAACACTTTCAAAGTAGCTTTCAGCAGCCTTCTGACTGAGGAGTTCTAAGGGGATCCATGTGGAGGACCTTTCTAGGTGCTTGCTTGATTTTTCAGATCTATTTTCATTCATGATTTTCAAAAAAAAAAACTTTTATGTATCTGTTGCTGAAAGCTCCCTTATGCTGGCAAGGCTCTTGGGTAGGCCAATTTCCCCCAAGCCTTAGAGATGACAAAGTGGAAGACGAGCATGGTTCCTAACCTGGGGCCATGCAGGACTTCATGCTGTATCGTCAAAGTCATTCCCTCCTGGCCTTAAAAACCTGACGATCCTTTTAGGACGTGATGCTGAATAGCACCAACAGAGAAACACACTGTTGACTGTATGCACATTATGTTTGAGCAATGGAGATCACTCATTAGACTGGCTCATTAGCAAGTTGAGTAGCTGCTATGGCAGTAATGACAAAAAAGAGGCCCGGGAGAATGAGGTAGTCATGTTTTCAGTCTCTTCATTGATCATCTCGAGGGAAGTCAACCATGCAGTCTGAACTGGCTTTCTTCACCCTAACAACTCTTTCTGTAGAGCCCCAACACATAGAGGTCGGCCTTGCTTATGTCTTCCTGTGTCCCAAAGACTGTGGCTTTGGCATGTTAGTGAGGAGCAAATGTGGCTTCTGAAGAAAGCATGCAGCCATCTTGACAGACAGAAGAGCTGTAGCATGTTGCGAGGTGAACTCCCAAGATCCCTCTCCTGAAACAGGTCCCCATCAGCCAACTGTTTCACAGTTGTTTGTTTCTTTGGAAAATAACATCTTTGACTCCTGCAAAATTTGCAGGAGCTCCTTGATCTTCTAAATTGGTAAAGAAAGGACAGATGTCGCACTTTGAGGGGAACAGAGGACAAACAGGACTCCCAGCCTGTGAGAAGAAAGCCTATGTCATGTTTGGGTGGCTTTGTTTGCTTTCTCACTTTGCAGATTTCATTGAAGAAATAACCAGCTGCTGCATCCTGGTTTGTGCTACATGACTCCACATGCACAGAGACACACCAGGGCTGAGTCCTCACCACCACCACTTCCCACTTTAAAGTTCCTTAGATAGAAGGCCAAATTTGAGGAAAAGAAGTCAGCACCATGAAATTTTCAGGCATATAAATGCCTGAAGCTCCATTAGCAGCAGCAGCAGCAGCTGGGCAGGTGTTAAACACTTGTGGATTACAGGAGGTCAAGAGTTAAGGGCTTAGAGCATCATGCAGAAAGCAGGATACTGCGACAGTATTACTCCACTTGATTAATCCAGATTTCTAAAAGAAAGAATGTACCTGCCTGATCATCAAAATCACACCTGCTACTCCATAAACACAAGGGTAAGCAACCATAAATGCTGAAAGCCATTAAAATGCACCAAGACAGGTTAAATACAGCACATTTTTTTAACGTCAAACTGACTTGAAAAAGGCATTCAGACAGCAGCTATGATTTATGTGAGAAATGTGCTCAGTGGTCTTCAGAAAGAGAATGTGAATTAAGCAAGATGCAGCAATTAATTAGCTGCAGTAGCATTTGTCTCATCTGCACACCTCCAACAGCTTTTTGTTCGGGTTTTTTCATTGTTTTCTGTTGTTGCTGGTTTGATTTTGTTGTTGTTGTTTTGGGGTTGTGGTTGGTTGTGTGTGTGTGTGTGTGTGTTTATTTATTTTCTATTTATGACATGCAAACTGAATTTTTTTGACCAAGCAGGCTGGTAATAAAGTCCAGATTCAGCAAAAGAAAAGCAAAGCAAAACTGTGCTTCTCACCTGATCCTATGGGACTGGCTCATTTTTGCCTCCTGCAGGTGACCAGCTGCAAATGAACTATTTAATTCTAAGCAAGTTGATGCTCTCCTGCCAAGATCAGGGCAGGCATGAAAACCACAGAGCCCAGGTCATGGAGGTGAAAAAAAGATCCTGGATTCCAGTCCAGGGGTAGCAGCACAGCATGCAACATGAATTTTGCTATTAAGCAGATACTGAGCAGAGACCTGTGAGGTGGAGCCTGTTTTGTCACAGGCTTCCCTACATCACTTTTGCATAAATGCCTTCCTCTTCCCCTGTTTCGGTTTTCCCAGTTTCTTGGGCACTGGTGGGGGTACCCACTGTGGCCACATTTCCCAGCATGTCCAGCACATTTTGCAAAGTGACCTGCTGCTGTTGCTGACACACAGGTTTATGAAGAACACAGCAGGACAGAGGCTTTTTTTTTTTTCCCCTCTAATGGAAAATGTCAGCTTCAAAGCCATGGAAATTCAAAATTAAAATGTAATGCTTCACAGTAACACTTTGACAAGTGACCTCTGCAGAGGTGGGGCAACGAGTGACTAAAGCTATGCAAATGCTGTAAGTGATTTGAAAACAGGAGAGAAAGAAGGAGGCAAACTCTGCAGGACACAAGAAAAGTGCAGGGGAGATTCTGTTCAGGAGAAATAATTAAATGAAAGGGTCTGTGTGGGCTGAGGGTTTTCAGGGAATGGACAATCAAAGGATTGCTTAATGTATATCAGGAGTTTCTTGGCTTTGATCAATTGTTGTCTGAAATAAATGGAAGCTTCTCCACATTAGCTCATGTTTGGACCTCTTATTAATATTGTAGCTCAAGCTCTGAGGCCTAAGCTGACATAAGCTTCCATCACTTGTGGGTGTTCTTCATTTGTATGGGAAATAAGAGGCCATGTGCTCTTCAAAGGGCTGGCAACCTGTTAGAAATATGGGAGCACAGTGGAAAGGCAGAGAAGATTGACTTGAGCACAGAAAACGCAGCAGCAGAGGGAAGGGCTTAATCATAGATCATTGAATGGTTTGGGTTGGATTGGAAGGGATCTTTAAAGCTCATCTAGTTCCAATCCCCCTGCAGTGATCAGGGACATCTGCAAACACAGCAGGTTGCTTAGAACCCTGGCCAGCCTCACCTTGAAAGTTTCCAGGAATGGGGCATCGACCATCTCTCTGGGCAACCTGGTGGCTCACCACCCTCAGTGTAAAAAAATGATATATCCAAAATTATTATATATAGTATGAATCTCCCATCTTTTACTTTAAAACCATCACTTCTTGTCCTGTCACAACAGGCTCTGCTAAAAACATTGTTCTCATCCTTCTTACAGACCTTTAAGTACTGAAAAGATACAGTAAGGTCTCCCTGGAGCCTTCTCTTCTCTGGGCTGAATGCTGACCATCTGGTTCCTCCACAGACACCCTTTAGGCCAAGCCGTGGTACCATTCAAGGTATAAAATCCTCTCACTCAGTTTTGTTGAATTTTCTGGAAGAGATCAAGACCCTAGAAGGAATTTCTGTGTCCTGGTTGCTTCCCATGAAATAAGCTCAGTCCTGTTCTGAGGTGGGGAATGGTTGGCATTTCAGGGCTGACAACTATTCTGTGTTAATGAAAGAAAGTGATTTAGAAGCTTGGCTTCAGTGATGCTTTCAGACCAGCAAGGCCAGGACAGTGCAAATCATTTTGCTTTATTAAAGCTTATCTCCATTCAGTGCTAGGCAGGGCTTTCAACCCGTTATATGAATCAGTAAAGACAAAAGGAAATAGAAAATGGATCACAATGCATAGATAATAAACTAAAGAGTGCTTTTCCACAGTAATTAATTATCTTCCTTCCTTAAATAAAATATCTGATTTCACTGTGCTTAGACCTGCAATCAGAAAAATTTGTCTATTCTCAGCAAAGTGTCTCATAGGGTATTGAACTGTGGAACAGGTGGAGAAAATGAGAACTGAGTTTTGGCTAATGAAGGTGTTGGAGGGTAAAAGGCTATGATGGGAGTAGGGTACAAGTCTTTCATCATGTTTCTTAGTTAAATTAAAGATTTTGTGTTATGTAATATATTTGTTCTAAGATTTGGTACAAAAAAAGGTGAAGTGTTTGCCAGTAGAAGACTTTGAGGTAAAACTTTGAGGGACATCAATAGAGAGAAAGATTGAAACATCATCTGAGGAGAACTGGATGCCTGGTGAGAGCAGGGGGAAGAACAAAATAACATTTCATAGTATGAAGCACACAGTCAAACTAAGTCCAGAACTTATGCTGCAGCCTGGAAGGCTCAGCAGATGGGAGAAACAAGGGAGAGAGGCCTGGATGCATTCAGGACAATCATCAGTCAGACTGGGGCTACCAGGAAACATCTTTCCAGGAACAGTAAAGAAGATGAGATAACATTTCACAGGTACCTGATGAGATTCCTCTGGAGCATTGTGTGCATCCAGGAATGGAGGGATCCTGGGGATGCCCAAGTTCCTGGTGCCTCCTTGGTCATAAGACCAGCACCACCAGTCACACATGGTCAGAGAAAAAGATTCCAACTGAGAACAGCTATTCAAAAGCTCAAAGTAACTGAGACCTCATGGTCAGGCTGAGAGAGGCTGGCTCCTCTAGTCTGTTTAAACCATGTCAAGAGGCTTATGAATGTTGCTGAAGACTGTTGAAGGGAGGGAAGGAAGGAACAGCAGAAGTGAACAAAAATTGTTTAACCTAAAGGACACTTGTGGCATAAGAGTCCCTGATTAAAAGGTGGAAATTAGGATGTGGTTTCTAATTGGCAGTGTGGTAATTTCCCACCTGGGAAGAGCTGGGGAGGTAGTAACATGGATTTGGTTCAAGAGGTAGACACAGGAGAAGGGAAGGGTGTTAAGAGAGCGCCACATCCAGTGTGTTATAAGACAGGGCTTTCCTTCTGCCACAGCACAAAAGCTGTGCAGCAATGCGTCCCCAAGTCCAGATGTCAGTGGGGGTGAGCATGTTTTTCAAGCAGACTCACACACACACCCACATAGACACACAGACTACAGACACAGCCAGACACACAGCTCAGCACAGAGAGCTCTGCCACCACCCCATAAACACATGTAGCACTCACATAAACCCCATCCTCTTCCTCCTCCCCAGCAGACAAGGGTTGATGCTATAGATATATAAATATATAGAAATAATAGAGTAAACCAGCATTGAAAATCAGTAGGGAAAAAAAAAAATCTAATAAAATGACAGGACGTATGATTATCATGTGCCATGTTGGACGACAGCACCCCGCCCTACAGGCTGGGAGATGTGAATGTCACTGTGCCACCTTTGCCATTCATAAAGCTTTTACCTCTATCACTGTTAATGCAGGATTTCTTAAAGTTAGCGTGTTCAAAAGAGGAAAGGGGTCAAAATTCACCCAAAGGACATCTTCAAAGCCCATAGGTCCAGTCTAGAGACTCAGCAGTGAGTTTCTGCTGTCTGTACAGAAGTAGCTCATGCTGGAGACCCCTTTGGGTGCCATAAAACACAAAAGCTGACAGTAAGAAAGTGTTCTGGGCAAAAATACACTGAAGGAAGGCCTTCCAAGAAGAGATTGCTCCAAGTAACAACCTTTGCATACCAAATTATGCCTTTTTCCCTGGCCCATGGAAATCATAAAAGAATGTGCGTCAAGAAGAGGACAGACTTTCTGTTCAAAGTAACTGAGTGATTGTGTCCACTGTAGAATATCTAACAGTGCAGGAGGAAACCCAGACTCATGTCCATTTCTGCTGATCTTAAATCACAGTCCCAGTGAGTGCTTGGAGCAACATTGTGTAGTGAGAAGGGATTCCCTCAAAGGGAACAGAAGGCATCAAAAGATTTCATTTTCACCTAGTGATGAATTAAGCACAATTCTGACCACTGTTAAGAAAAGAGACTTCCTGTTTTTCCAAAGATTTCCAAAGGCATTTTCCCTTTGGGAGATCTGGATTGATTTATTTTTTTTTCCTTCTTCTTTGGTGCCCTGAGAGTCCTCCAGCAGGAGACTGGAAATAACCCAGGACCTTAACATCCTCATTTGATTTCCAGCCTGTCCTCTGGAAATGGGCAGGCTCCTCCCAGACTTACCATATTCAGGTACTTGTAAACTCAAAAGTAGAAAAGAGTTCTAAGAAACGAGTGGTGCCATTTCCTTGTCCCAGCTTGTCCTTCCAAGAAGACCTATGAAGAAGAAAATCAGGGACCACTGAATGATAGAGAGGAAAAGAAGGAGGAACTGTTTTTTTTCTTTCCCAGGCTTGACTAATTACAAAACTCTTTAGAAAGGCTCCTCCTGAGCAGGTGAGAGTCTGAGATGAAACAGCAACTTAATCCACAGGGATGAACTTCGTCAATGATCCAATTATTTAGGATTTGATCTCTTTTGTATCTCACAGTTGCCAATTCCCAGCCCTGTGTACAGAGATGGACAGCATTTCACAGCAGTGAATTTGGGGTGGGGGGAGGCATTGGAGAAGACTGCCTTGATTTATAAACGAAAGTGATTAGCATATAAATTGGTACTATAGGCTAGTGAGCAGTGTAGCCTTGCCGAGTTGAATGAATCAGCAGGGCTGAGACTGTGGGAAGGAGGCAAATTAAAGTCTCTGCTTGTACAGCTCACTTTAGAGTGCCTGCAAGAGAAAATGAAAGTCGTTTCTTCTGTCGACTTTAGTTAACTTTGATTATTTTTCACTTGCTGCTGCTTTAATTTCTCCCTTCTTCTCTCTTCTTCTGTCTCCCTTCTCTCCCTTTCCAATCACTTGCTTTCTGATGGGGTCCTACACATCTGTCCAGCACTCCAGATACTGGTTATTTCACATGTAACATTGACTAGCAAAGCCAGCTCTTGTTCTCCTTTTTTTCCCCTGAATGTTTTGTCTTTGTATCCTGTCCCCCTTTATCCTTTTTTTCTTGACCACTCATCTTTTCTCATTTTGTCTTTGTTTTCCTGCTATGCTCCTCACTCCCTCTTCATTTTACTCTTTGTTGTGTGAAAACAAGGAAAACTCCATGTGTAAACCAACAATAACAGCTGAGGTGGATGGTTTCCCTGCGCTGTTCCAGTTACATTCCTCTCTCTAAATATTATCTTATCCATATATAAATACTATATTAACCATATACAAATACTGTTTTATCCATAAAGTTTTAAACATTCCATTTATGTTTGGTGCAGCTACATTTTGAGCAGTTGATTATACTGACATAGTGAACACATAATAAAACAAAATGATGAATTCATACATTCCCCGAAGCCTAGCCAAGTCCTAAGTTTCATCTTCCAGTTTATCACACTATAGTAAGACTCATCCCTTTTCCCTAATATGAATCACAGAATTGCCACAGTTGGAAAAGTCCTTTAAGATCACCGCATCCCACTGTCAACAAAAAAACCCCAAACAACAACAACAAAACCCAAAACAAAACAAGAATAAAAATCCAAACCAAAACAACAAGAAAAAACAAATCAAAACAACAACAAAAAAACCACACACACACACGCACAAAAAAACCCCAAACAACCAAACCACCACCCCAAAAAAACACCAAACACAAAAAAAACCCCACCTCACCATCCCACTAGAGCATGTCTTGAAGTGCCTCATCTACATGTTTTTTGAACACTTCCAGGGATGGTGACTCCACCACCTCCCTGGGCAGCCTGTTCCAGCACCTGACTACTCCTTCATTAAAGAAATTCTTCCTAATATCCAATCTAAACACCCCCGGTGCAACTTCAGTGGACACAGAGACTAGGGTTAATGGCTGAACTCTCTGCCCCTGAAGGTCTTTTCCAACCTAGATGATTCTATGACTTTATGATTCCCCTGCTTCTTTGTCAGGCATTTGTGCGTGAGCATTGGATGTGGATCATTTTCTGATCTGTTTTTGTCTTTCCTGCGGCCTTTCTCTCACTCCTCACCTTACCTTAGGTACTTACTACCCTCACCTTCCAATCCCTCAACTGACTGTCAGCTGTTACCATCACTCCCTAAAATACCTAGTTTAAAACCATCTTTTCCACATTGGCAAGATTTTTGGCAAAGATGCTCTTACCTCACTTTGTTCCATCAGTTCCACCTCCGATTTATGGTCTTGGCTCCTTAAAGTGGGACAATTTCTCTTAAAACCCAAACAGTCCCTTTTTTAGGCACCAGCCTATCAGGAAAAACACAAAGAAGCTGTTGACTGCAGAGGTCCCAAGAAGCTACCAGAGCAACTAGCTTTCTGTCTCACTAAAGGGTACAGAAAATACAGATGTCCCGGGTCTTGCTCATATCTCCATTCTGGCTCAATCAAAATGATGTAATTTAGGTTGTCCCATAAAAAATACAGATATAGTGGTTAATGCACTTAAGCCCCCAGCCATGCTTGGGTTTTTCAAGAGGAGTTTGGTTTCTGGGCTCCATACGCGGCCCTAGACGATGTGCCTTACTGCAGGAGTTTTATTTTTATACACACTAGTCAAAGATGAACTTAAGCAAAGAGACAAGCATCTCCCCTTGCACTCATGTACATTCATATTTAGTCACAGTGGGCAGTAGCATAGAGCAAGGGAGCAGGTCTCCAGGCTGGCTTATGGGCCATGAGAGTATCTTCCTTCTCTGTTAGCTCTCTTCTGAGGAAGGTGATTTAAAAAGAAAAATTGGTTTAATAAAGAGCAACTCACTGTGTTATATACCAGCCCTGGGGTAGAAGTACATTTATCTGCACACATTATGGGTTTAATTTGGTCCATGCAAAACCTAGAGAAAACCAATTAAAAAAATCTTATTAAATAACTCCTCATCAAAAAAAAAAATGGAGTTCAGTTGAGTAGCTGGAGCCAGGGAGACAAACAGAGCTCCTGGGCTCTATCAGAGGGCGAATTGATGGGATTGCTGTGCCAGGTCCCTGTACGTTTTTTCTTTGCTGTGCTGTGCATATATGTACAATGGAGAGTACAACACCTATATGTGATGTGAGAATGGGTGAATCACTTAGAGAGGGATAAGTGGGAAGTGCTGCAGAGAAACAAGGAACAAAGCTGCCCATACAGTGCTTAATTACAGCTGACCTTGATTAAGCCATTACCTTCACAAGTACAAGCTTTAAACAGGACGTTTTTTCCTTATCAGAGCAAGTGGGAATTTTTTTTTTTTATTTTTTTTTTTTGTGCTTCCACATGAAAATCAAATAAATCAACAGTTTCTCCTTTCATTATTTTTTCACATATGAAGCCCCTGGTATAATCACTCACCCTGCATAAACCACCTCAGCCCTGATCAACAGAGTCGTAAATACTGATCTGAAAGGAAAACTGGCAGAAATGTTTCCTCAGAGCATTCAAAGGCAAGTGAGCTGTAAATACAAATGTGAACAGCTGGCATCTTCCAAAGCAATGGAAAGACTTTTGATTGGATTTAGAGATCAGAGGTCAGGTGGTGGGACAAGATTCTGGGCCAGCACTGGGGTCCTAGGAACACAACTTCTGGGCAATTTGCCCTTTTGCAGCAATTCTGTGATCTCGGCCCCAAGGCTTTGGGCAGATATATTTTTATGGGTCTCATCGCAGACATTGGCAAATAAGCTGGTGGCTCCAGACTCCCTTGGTAGTCCAAGGAGAGCTAGTCAACCTTAGCAATGGAGTTTGGAGCATCCTAAGAGAGACACTCAAAATATGCCACTTGAATCAGTTACCACATGCACCTTTTTCTCTTTGTGTGCTCTGAAAGGGGTAACCGGGTTGTAGGGAGACAAACTACAAGTCCTTAAATGTAGATTAAATTAGTTCAACCCTGCTTTTTAATTTTTCCATGATTAACCCTATTTGTGCTTTTCAGTAGCTATGTATTGATCAGGTTGGTTCAGAAGAGTGCAAATCACTGAAAAAAAAAACCAACCAAACAAACCAGAGTTCTGGAGAAAATAGATTTTGACTCGGAATATCCAACTATTCCAGAAAAAAAAAAAAAAAAAAAAAATCATTAGAAATTACCAAAGACTTTTGCCTCAAGGAGTCAATATTTGCTCTCTTACTAAGAAACAGATTTACAAAATAATGTGTGATGCTACGGATTCCTGCCAATGCTCCAGATGCAATGTTACCTGGATGGATTCTTCAAAGCAGAGAAACAAAGAAACAGACTGCTAATCTAATGTTAGGTCAAGCAAACAGAAAAATTGGTTTATTCACTCTGCATGTCCCACTCCCGTGCATCAGGATACCTGATAATCCCTGTAGGTTAGTACTTCCTAGCCTGTCCCTTTTCCCCAGCTTCCCATCACCCCCTAAAAGAAATTATAGTAGCTCATCAAGATTTAGGAAAAAAACCCTCATTTTCTGAATTCCAGATTAGGTGTTCTTAATAAAAATGAAATCTGACAAAATCTTCTTCTCTCCTTTTTTTTTTTTTTTTTGTTTTTAAATTCCCCTTGTCCTACAAGGAGACCATTTCTTTCAGAGTGCATTAAGATTTACCATCTCATTCTCTACCAGTTTATTGCTGGGTTACTCATGGGAGAAGATTTCTTTAACAAGTGCTTACTAGTAAAGAGCTCTGCCGATGATGTGGCAAAAAAGAGTATTAAAAGAAAGTCCCCCAAAATCCTAAGAAAATTTTAATGTGTATCTGTATATATATGTAAAAATTGCATTAAAAACCTTGTACAGAGTGAGGGGGATGGTACATATTACAGCAAACTCTAGTGGCTTTCATAAGTTGGAGAAACTGATTTTTATTATCTCTTTTTCTGTTGAAAACATCTTTCCTACAGAAGATGATAATTCCCCTCCTGGTAAGTGTAGTAAGGGAAATTCATATACCTTGGTAGGAGCTCAAAAGTGTTTTTCCTTTTTTATCAAATCCTCTGCCTCATTTAACAAAGACACAAAATGGTCTTATGTAAGAGATCCATAAGATGTTTCAGTGGATCAACCTCTGTTTGTCTAAAAAAGCAATGTGTTGAAGCTGTTCTGAGGGTCTGGGCTATTTTTATTTAGGGATTTTTGGTTAGTGAGACAAGATGAGTGGGTAAGGTCTTTACAACAGAGCTTTAAGCACATCTGGTAACTCTTGCTGGCTATATCTGAATGAAGGATGTGAGCTTTTCTGCTGCTAGGGTGTTTTGTTGTTGTTGTTGGTTGGTTGGTTTTGTGTGTGGGGGATTTGCTTTTTTTTTAAGAATAAATAAATAAATAAATAAAAGAAAAGTGGATGCCCAGAGGGACAAAAATTATTCTCTAAATTGAGCAGAATTATGTCATTACTTTCAATCAATTAATAAATAAAGTTATGCACTTTGTGACAGAAGCTTGCAATTGAAACATCTTGGAAATATCTACCTAATTCCTGTGGAAAAAGGATGCATTGACTCTTCCTTTCTAAAAAAAAATGGTTTAATTTTCTAGATGAAAAGGCTTTTCTGAAATACTTTAACAACCTGAAAGTGAAGCAAAACAATTACAAGTGAAAAAAACATGAAAGTAAATCCCAGACTAAACAACTTAACTTTGTAGCAGTTCATCTGAAACATACCCACTTCTGACTCTGTAATTCTGTTTTGCTTCCTAGAAAAGCTGGGAGAACGTGAATGTTTAGTAAACACCAACATCAAGATACATCTATTCATGGTCTATATTTAGAAACACTGTATTGCTACAACCTTGGAAGAAGTACCCTATGTGTCTCTAAGTGCTATCCCATCCTGCAGCAGAGATGAGTCTTACATGAAGAACTTAGGCTTATGTTGATTGAAAACTTGTCCTGTACATTTTGAAGGACAATTCTCAGAAAAAAAAAAAAAAAGAAATCCTGGTTATTGACTATCTAGACAGTACTTTGTCATAGGAACAGTTGACTGCATCATAGCAAGCAGGAGCATTTCAGGTCTTAATGGCTATCATTTGTTTTCATCTCAATTCCAGCAAACCCTAACAAAATTGAGAGCTTGGTTCCTAAACAAGAACTACCCAATGTGATAACAGTGAAGACCTGGAATCCTGAAAATCTGCTTTAGTGCAGAGCTTTGTGTTAGATTTCAAAATCATTATTCCTCAGAGAAAATACCCTTTCCTGCATTATGGAAGGCAGGTGGCACACTGTAGTGTCTACACAAGATAGTAGGACCACAGGTGAATTCAGACTGGAAGGGAGTCAGGAGGTCTTTAGCCCAAATTCATGCTCAAAGTCATCTACAAGGTCATAATAGGCTGCTCAGTTCTTTACCCAGTCAAGCCTTGAAAACCTCCAGGGAAACTGACTGCCCAGCCCTCTTCAGGGCACCTGTTCCTCATTGTGGAAAAGTTTATCTTTATATCCACTTTGAATCTCCTTTATTTTCTCTTGTGGCTAATGCCTTGTCCTCCCTCAGTACAACCCTGTGAAAAGTCTGTTTGTCTCTGTGCTAATCTCCCTGTAGGTACAGGAGGTTGCTGTTAAGTGCTCCCCAAACCTGTCTCTTCACCAGGCTGAATAAGCTCTGGTCCTACAGCCTCTTTACAATGGGCAAGTGCCCCAGTCCCAGGCACCTCAGTGGTCCTCCACTGAGTTGACCACGGTTTAGGGATGTTTAGCAGATTTCCCTAAACCACAGTCTTTATTTGGAAACTACTGATACTTTTTTTGTAATTTGCCATCATGGTTTAAGCCCAATAGGCAACTAAGACCTACAGAGCTGCTCACTCCCTCCCACTGCAGTGGGACAAGGAAAGGAATCTGAAGGGCAAAAGTTAGAAAATTTGTGTATTGAGCTAAAGGCAGTTTAACAGGTAAAGTTGCATGTGTAAGTAAAGCAAACTAAGGAATTAATTCACTGCATCCCATTGGTGAGCACATATTTAACCTTTAAGCAGGACTTCAAAATGCTTAACTGCTACTTGGGAAGACAAACATCCAAACTCTGAATGTTCCTTCTTTTTCTCCCAGGTTTTTATTGCTAATATGGTATGGTCTAGAGCACCTCCTTGGTGAGTTTGGGTCACCTGCTCACCAGCTGGGTAGGTCTCAGCCTGTGCTGGGATTATGTTTTCCCATGTACAAGACCTTGCAGTTGCCTTTGCTGAATTTCCTAAGTTTCTGGTTAGCCCACTCTTCCAGCCAGGTCTTCTTACAGGGTGGCTTTCCTTTCTGAAATGTCTACTTCCCCACCTCAGTCTGGTGTCATCAAACTTTCTTTAGACCTCACAACACAACTGGCTCAGAAGGTCTAAATTATGTTTTACATGTATCTGAGCAGATCCCTGTGAGACAGGACTAGCCTTGCCTCTTGAATTAGTGCAACTCAAATGGGGCAGGTCGACTGATAAAAAAATAATCTATAACTACTGTAGGACATACAAATTCGTCCAGAACCATTAAAATATCTGCCCAGTTGAGCTCACTAGAAGTAACATGTATTGCTACTTTTTTTTGTACTGAGGCAATTAAGATGCACCTCAGGTATTAGCTTGACTTGTCTATTCTTATCCTTCTTCCATTATTTACAACTATACAGTATTTACCGAAAATTCTGCTACATTACGATGCACATCCCATCGCAAAGCCAGGTTTTCATTCCATCCTTTGTAAATCAGGCTTGCATTGGCTTTATGTGAAATGTATTATATATTGTGCTCATTAACACGGCATATGAACACATGGCTGAGAAGATAAGGCACTTCAAGAAGAGGAGAAATGCTGAGATAGCAAGCTGCCTTCCATAGAAAGGAAACGTCAGTAAAACTTCAGCACAATGAGATTCTTCAATCATCTTCCCCAATAACCCATTCCACTTGCTAACTAGCCCTCTGAGCCTCTCTCGCTCTTGCTTGTGTATGGCATCACAAAAAGCAACAGCAAATTGTAAATTCACACAAAGGTTACTCAGAAGAGTTCAGGAAGGCTTGAAATTTTTCTTCTTTTCATCTTGCATTAAGTAAAGGCTCTACAAACACTACCAATAAGGGAGATACTCTGAATTTACCAGTCACAAATCAGTGAATTATTGCATCTCCTTTAACACACAGTATCTCCATCTTCCATAAGCTTTCAGATGCAGAAGAGGCAATATTGAATTCGTTCATCCAAAAATGAATGCTGGCATTTCTCCCATGGGTTCAGAAATAGGCTCTTAAAAAGTTGCATTTTTCATTTCAGCAAGTGATAAGATTTTTATCTGCTGCCAGGATATTTCAGGCACAAAACCAGAAGTTCAGGCTTTTAGAGCTTGCATTAACACTGCATTCACATCATTTGAGGTGATTGATTTTTCTGTCCATAATTTCCTGGCACATGTTGTGCTGCATCTTTATAACTAATATTTGATGGTGAATGCTTGTTATCACTGGGAGCTAAGGAACTGGAGCAGAGTTTAATGTGCCACTTATCATTGTCAAAACGTTATTATTGCATTTCTATCAGTTTCCTCATACAAGGCCATGGTTTCAAAATGAGGGTTGGACTTTTGCAGTAGGCAGCACCGATTGCAAGGGGATGTGTACCTCCCTCCCATGCCAGGCTGGGTGGCTTCCTAACCATATTTACCAAACCTCCTGTGTTGGATTGAGGTTCCCTCAATGATATTGATAAATGAGAACAGTCCCTTGATAGATGAGAATGGACTCTGAGGTATCTGGTTATCAAACATGTGAATGTTCCTCTTGCATTTCTTTGATATGTGTGCTTCTTAAACTAGTGACAATTTACTGGGGTTTATAAATGAGGAAAGAGCCTGAAGGGTGTTTGAGGTTTCAATGGAGAGAAATAGTGGAAATATCCTGTCTGAAAAGACAGGATAATAATTTTCCAATTTCCCCTGTATTAAAAAGATAGATATTTAGCATTTGAAACAGACTCTCATTTCTAAATTTTGTTAATTTTACAAAAGGGAAAAAAGCTTCATTGAAACATTTCCACATTTCAAAGCACTGAGTGACTTGAAACATTTCCTTTGCATTTGATGGGGTTTTTTTGGTTTCATTCCAAACAACAACAAAACTATTCTTTTTAAGAAAGTGCCAGTGAAGCCACAAACAATTTTTCATGCTGTGGTCTAGCAGACACATACGCACGCTGCCTGCCCAGCTGCCTCCCTGCTGGGACAGTCTATGCTCACTGACAGTCCAGACCTACAGTCTTAGAATGCATTTCAATGCCAAGGAGATACCTCTCTCACCCTTCAGGTCTCTCCAAACAGTAATTGCTCTCTCCAGGAGTTAATTGTTAGTTAGGGGAAGATGTTGGACATGCCTGAAGCTGTGCAGAACACCAGATATCTAAATTTGAGATTATCTTGCATGATGTAATGCCTGTTCATGTATTGGCAAAGGGGAAAAGTGCATTAAGTTGGTCCCTTTTTGCAGAGCACGGGGGTTTCCAGCACTTAAAAGGGGCTTACAAGAAAGATAGGGAGGGACTCTTCATCAGAAAATGTAGTGATAGGACAAGGGGTAATGTTTTTTAACTGAAAGACATTTAGATTAAATATTGTGAAGAAATTCTTCACTGTGATTGGAACGTGTTGCCCAGAGTCATTTTGGATGGTCCATCCTGGAAGTGTTCAAGGGCAGGTTGGATGGGGCCTGAGACAGCCTGGTCTTGTGGATGGTGTCCCTGAGCATGGCAGGAGGGCTGGAACTAGATTATCCGTAAGGTCCCTTCCAACCCAAACCATTCTATTATTCTATAATTAAACCCTAGTTTCCTGCCTCATTGTGAGCAAAGATTGCTCAGAAAGTTTGGTGCTTAGAACCCACCTACAAACCCAAGACATGAAACAGCACCTTCTGTAGCTTCTTTGTCAATCCTGTCCAGGGAGCTGAGTTGCCCAGCTGAAGACAGGTTCTGGAAATGAAAAGGCAGTGGACTCATTTGGGCAGAAAGAACAGTTTTGCTCACAATCTGAAGTAGTCTGTGCAGGCTCAGACAAAAATCAGTAGCACAATCCCTACTGATGTCAGGCTTTCCCTACCGGAGTCTCTCCTTGGCTCTGACAAACCCCTCTGGGATGGCCTGGGGTGAAATACCAACCACCTGGCACAAATTCTCCAGGGATGGGCAAAAATAACTAACTAGGAGCGTAGACTAGCAAAACATCTTACTATTTTTGGCTAGAAGGTGCTGCAGATTATTAAATTATCACTACACAACAAATGGTCAGTTCAGACATCAACACATGAAAAATCAACTATTTTACAAATACTATCTTCTGTTCTTTAGTGCATGGAGAACACAGGATTCTATGATTCTACTTACATTAATAATTCTGTATTAAATTATTAAATATTAAATCTAATTTCCTATTAAAATATGGAATATGTGGAGATACTTCATCGAGCAGTGAGAGAGAGACCTGTATTCAGGTCACTTCAGCAAAGGTTAAACTTACCTTTGCTAGTAAGAGTTAAGCCATCTCAGCAGCTGCTCTTCAGGAATACTAAGGAAGATTGACATGGAAGGTGTGAGAATCTCAGTGTCTCTTTGTATGGGCAGATGTGCTCTATAGGAGCAGATGTCATCACTATGTAACAGTAAAGAAAAGAAAGGAGGAAAGGTCAACTTGATTCTCCAGAATGACCCAGGGAAGGCTGTTTGCCTTGGCTAAAACCCTCCTTTGGGTCAGGCAAAGACTTTGGGCTGCTTCTCCCCTGTGACTTCTCCATGCCTCAGGCAAAGAAAAGTAGGTTTTTTTTTTTCTCATTCAAGAACATAGAAATGCATAGGTTACTCTTGAAAAGGACAGGGAGATTTGGAGATAGATTCTTAACATGCTTCATAGCATAGGAAAACCATTTTGAATTCAGTCTTGATTAGGAGTTACTCTTAGATAACTCTATGCTCTTTCTCATTCACATGCTCTTACCCCTTGCAACAGTCACCTCTGAGATAAAATTCATACAGCCATCCATACCATCAGGAAAGCAAAAGGAATTGTGGGATGCATGACAAGAAAAAAAAAAAAAAAAGGCAAACTGTGTCTGCGTATTATGGATAGTGTGGTCTTGTTATCATAACAACACTATGTCCAGCAAAATGTTGTTTCATTGTGACTGATTAAGTGTGCTGCTTGCTAAATCATCTTTACAACAATGCCCTTTGGGAAGAAATTTTACATAAAAATACAAGCTGCTTCACTGAAAAACACCGAGCAGAGTTTAGTACACACAGTTATAGCTAAAATTTCAACAGATGAGCTATTCCGTTCCTTTGGATTTTTTTCTTCTGCAGTGCTCAAAACACGGATTTTGGGTATATTCCTCAGCTCTGACTCTCACAGTCATGATGATACAGCACAGTAGGAAAGCTGAGACAGAAATTAAGAGAGATGTGGGGGCACAGTGAAAAGGGAAGGAATCTCCAAGGGGATGTAAAAATGTAAATAATAAATGTCATCTAAAATGTCCTCCTGGGCTGAGTCATTTGCACAAAGAGTAGCTGGGTCATACAAGAACCAGTTGGAATAATCCTCTGGGAACTGGTGAATTAAAAGCAATGGCCTTTGATGTGACAATGCTTGGCTCTAATTCCCAGTATTTATGGATTTCTGTTCCCATGTCCCTCCGTTATTTTGCTAGCTGCTGAAATGAGGTGAGAAGAGAGAGCTTTCAGTTGCCTTTTTACCTGCAGGACAGCAGCATTTGAATGAGTAGCTGTTAAAAGCAGGGGGAATCTCAGAGATTCAACCAGCCTCTAAATTAATGTCCCTCACAGAGCTAAAGAAAGAGATGCAACTTCCAAGCAGTGATACATCATACATTAAAAAAACCCTGAAATAAGCTTTGAGGCAGACATGAAAGCGAAGAGGACAATTTTGTTAGGAGTTCAAACTGGAGTCAGTTTGAGAAGCTCTGGTTCAGAAAACATCCTGCCTGGCAAAACACCTCTGTGGATTTGGTCTGTGCTAACCCATGAAACAAAGAGCAGCAGGATGATGCTCTCCTTCACTTGAGCTACTTCATTCAAATTAGGCTAGGAACAGTGTTTTCATGAGTCCTCAAGCCATATACTACCTCCTTCAGTGTTTCTTGTCATTAGTAAAAGAGAGAGATATTTAGATGAGGGCTTTTGGTCAGAAATCACATTCACCTTTAAAATTATGACCATGACCTCTGTTAACTCTGCCTGGGGGGGGGGAAGGGAATCACACATTGATGTAAAACCCCAAGGCAAACATAGAATCTGCAGAAAGCACTGAAAATTATTCTTAAGAAAGCCCCCCACTTCTCAGTGTCTCCCTTTGAACTTAAAAGTCTATATGTTTTTAAAACCAAGTAAGCAGGTACTTTATGGAGAAATTTTATCCCTACAAGGCAGATCTATCAGGTGCTCTAAAAAGTGCCTCATAGCCATTGGTGTCCTTCTAGCTTTCACATGGAAACTAAGATATAATAGATTTCTTAATATATTAAATCACATCACCCAAGAAAGAATAATTCACATTATCCCTACAGCCATGTAGCACGCAGCCACATTGTGGTTCTTGAGATGTGATTGTTACAGGTCTTACAATTCACAGCTCACACAGATACCCAGTTCATGCTCATGAAGAAAGCTGTTCCATCCATAGCCACCCTAACAGAAGATATTCTGCAGATATTTTTCTCTGTCTCCAAAGAGTCTCACAACACAAGGAAAAGCTTCATATTGATCATTTTCCCCTCTTATTCTGAACCAGACAGATATTCTGCATTTTGTCCTTCAGTTTTAAAAATTCTTCATCGATGGTTTCTGTTTTGTCTGGGATAGCTCAAAGTTTACCTGAAGAAATTGGCAGGTCTGATGAAAGACCATAGACCAACCTTGCAAAGGTGCATGCCAGCTCCATAATCCTTTGTCACAAGATGGAAAAAGTAGCACTTCCTCTGCCTTCCCCCAGCATTTCTACTGCCTCAGCAACTGTAGGGTCTGTAGAAAGATCAGGCAAAACAGAAGACAAGCAACATCACTGTGATGTATTTAGAAGACAAAAGCATTTTCTGAAGAACTTGTTTCTTCACCTATGTATACAATGCAGCTTTGGGGCATTGATGTCCCAGAGCTGATCATTGTAGCACCCACGAGCACTCACCTCTGTAGGTATCATTAAATAAATTTGTCGAAGAATGCCTGTGGAATCATGGGAATATTTGTGACCCTAAATCCTCTACTCCTGGATCTGCTCAATTATGGATGAATTTGGGCTGCTGTGATGGGTTTCATATGCTCAGCAATTCCTCGTTTTAAAATCTCCAGGTTTTGTGCCTATAGCATTGGCTTCAGTGTTTATAATTATAGATCCAGCTTCAAAAATAGTCTTGATTTATGACTGTAATGCTACAATACCCAGGACAGGGGTTCTGCTTGCCCTCCTTGCAATTCCTCTCCACCCTTTCAGACAGAGCAACAAAGGAGAATAAGGCTATAGCCCCTTATATGTGACTGCACCCATGTGCTCCTGCAGTTACATCTGGAGCATAAGTACTACAGCTTCTCTCATAAATAAAAGAACAATATTCTGGCAAGCTAATTGCACTAAACTTTTGACCCCCAACTATAGAAGAGAAACATCTTTAATGTAAAGCAGTGGAGGGATTACGTGATTGCTATACTGAAGATCTGCAATGGAACAGTTAATCCATGCCTCTGCATGGAAGCAATGTGATTTAAATATGCCAAGTAGCTGGGTTCAACTTGTTTCCTCAGCATGAGAAGTGATATGATTCTTGTGCTGTTCTTTGGCCTCTTGTCTGATAGTGCGTCCCACCGTTGTGACCTATTTCTCATTTTAACCAGGCATAACAAATAGCTTTACATTGATGCTTTTTCCTGGTATCTGTTTGTCTGAAAAACAAGTGTTTCTCCAAGGCCACATTTGCCCACAAATATTTCCATCAGGCTTTTCAGAAGGCAGCAGAATGCAGCCAAAGGATTTTGTCCAATGCTTCCCTGATTGTCTTAGTGTAGCTTTGTCTTTGGTGGGAAGATACATTTCAGGTGGGCTCTTGGGTCAGGGGAATCTCTGAGATCTTTAGGAATGTCTTTTCAGTTTCCAGGCTTACCGTAGTCAACTTTAAATTGGAGTAAGGATGTTTATTTGATCTCTTAGCTCTTTTTCCTGCCACCACTAATGAGAAATGCCAAATTATTTGTTCATAGTGAGGGCTGAATTTGCAAGGTTGCCTAAGGCTGCTGCAAGCCATGATTATACACTCTTGGGCCAAGCTGTAGATGAGCCTAAATCAGAAATTACTGCTGATGAAACAGACTGTAATACATTTGTTGATCCTAAGGTACATGCTGCATGAGCAACATCTTGAGTCCTAAAAGGGTTTATATTCAGCATATACAATATATCCAGTTTCAAGATCCCAATTCCTGGGACTCAAAGAATCACTTAAATGATTATGGTTTGCATGATAGACAGGTCTGGATTCTGGAGTAGACTCAGTCAAAGCTTTAAAATGCATCTTCTCTGTAAAGGTCCTGCTGCTGTTTTGGGTAAATCTTCTGTGAAGCTTTGACACTCAGCCCTAGAAATTAATTGTTCCCGCATCTTCAAGACATTCATTATTATAGCTCTTACCATATGGGTAATGCCTGTGGTGCTGAGGGTCATCAGTTGTCATAGAGATGTCCTTGCTTCAGGTACCCTAAAAACCGTGAGACATCTCTTGCCCTGGTTTTGACCGCTGAAGACATTTCAACAGCCAAAAGGCTGAGACAAAATATTCTCTCTGGGCATAAAATTTTATTACTGCTTGTGTCTTTAAAAAAAAAAAAAGCTGATGGATTCACAGGTGTTAGCTAACTGGGGACAAAAAGAGAGGTGAATGTGAGTAGTCTATTTATTTGATTACATTAGGTGTGATTATAGAAAACACAATTATGTCTTATTCTTTCAATTATTATTTTTTCTGCATGTTGGATGTACAGGTGAAAGTGCAGATACTGCTATAGCACAAGTTCCATAGCTTTATTGTGGAGAAGAGATGTCAGAATTAGGGGGAATAGAGAAGAATAGAAACTTCAAATACAATTTCTGAGCTTTTCAGACCAGAAATTTGCTGTCAGTACCCTTGTATCACCTGTGATTAGACCCAAAATTCTGGGCTGGTCTGGGGAAGTCATGTGAAATGTTTTTCTGACACACTTCTTGTTTGTGCTGGCATAATCTGATTTCATTTAGCATCTGTATTTGGACATGTACCTCAGCCTCTTGAAGTCCCCTTTCCTACAAGTAAATCATGAACCCTACAGAAGAGACTAGAGAATGTCATCAGAGTCTCCAGAGAAAGCTGCAGGACTGATACATTGATCCCCACATTTTTTGTCTTATGATTAAATATCTATTTTTTTGTAAATACTTGTTTATTTCTTGACTCTTCCTGTACAGTGACATACATGCATGCACATGCATACTTCATTTTATTTAGCTACTCGTTCACTTGTTTATTCCATATTGTCTTTATCTTTTTTACTGCAAATGACTATAAAAAACCCAAACCAAACCAAACCAAAACAAAAAAAAAAAAACACCAACCAAAAACCAGAACATGTCTCTATTTCAATTACCAATCCCTACACTTAAATCTAACTCTGCTCCTGTCTTCGTATGTTGTAAGGTCCATCCTTGTGTGCCTGAGTTCCTATGAAAGTAGAAAGGACAAGAGGAAAGAGTCTCAAGCTGTGCCAGGGGAAATTTAGATTAGGAAAAAATTCTTCACTGAAAGGGTTGTCAAGGCCTGGACCAGGCTGCCCAGGGCAGTGGTGGAGTCCTAAGCCCTGGAAGGATTTAAAAGACAAGGAGATGTGGTGCTGAGGGACATGGCTTAGTGGTGACCAGGCAGTGCTGCGTTAACAGTTGGACTTGATGATCTGAAGGTCTCTTCCAACTGAAATGCTCCTATGATTCTATGAAAAGGTCAGTGCTGTCTGTAAACAGCACTGGGAGAAGGGGATGAGAAAGGTAAGATGACAGACAGGTGTGGAAGAACATAGATTAAAAAATATCTCTTTTAGCAGAACAGAAAATCAAATAGTCTTTTAGGTATGGCTATATTTGTTGTCACCTACATGCTTCTGTATAATGCATTTCCATGAACTGTTTGTTGAGATCATCTTCACCATACGGCTTAGGAAAGTAGACTTGAACTCCACTCATGGAGCTTTTATTTCTCTTAATTTGAAATGCCCTCTTCTTTTCAGTCATAGGACTAACAGAAGTCTCTTGTCTTTGCACTGCTCTAGCAAAAAGGTTTCACTGGATCTGGCCTTGCTTGTGTGTCCTGGTTTGAGTCTGAACAGAACTAATCCTGTTCAGTCATTTTACTTTTCAGCTCAGCCTCTTCTAACTCCCTGCACTGTCTGAAGTTAACAGCAGATTTCTGCAGTCTCTGCTTCCAGCAGTGATCATGCTCCATGTTTAGAGTTACTGCCAAGGGTTGGTGTGTGCAGAAAGGCTCTTGCTGATACTTGCTCCTGTGGACACCAAGGTCACTGCTAAATCTCATGTGCCACATTGGGAGTGCAGAAAGTAAAAGGCTGCACCTGTGGGGAGGAGCAGCCAGGACAGGTGACCCCAAACTGACGAACAAATGATTCCACCCCATGTACGACATATTCAGTATAAAGCTGAGGGATCACAAGGGTCAAGCCTCTTCTTCAATGTCTGGCATCCAAGGAGGATTCTGTCCATTCTGCCTTCAATCCCAATCCCTGTGTTCCTCAATCCAGTTCCCAAATCCATCTTCTGAATCCAGTTCCCATCTGCTGCTGAGTCCAGTTTGGGAATTCCCCAGTGCCTGCTCCACAGCATGATAGTGACATAATTGGCATCAAGGGGATGGGTTCAATATTTGGTTTGTATATATTTCATTTGATTATTGTTATTTGCATTAAGGCTGCTCAGTTTTCTTTTTCAAGCCATAAGTCTCTCTCCCTTATTCCCTTTCTCTTCCCCTTTGGGAAGGTAGAGGGGTTAATAGAGAGCATCTGTCATTCATCTAGTGGCTGTTCCAGCTCTTAACCTTGACAACGTGCCACATAAACCCACAGTACTTTGCCTAGTTAGATAGGATTGTGTAGAATTTTAACACTTGAACCTGTATCTCGGGCAGAAAAAGAACCAATACATTAATCTAAAGCTTTCACTCTGCTTAAAGAGTCCTTCTATGCAACCCACAGCAGAACAAAAACAACAAAGTGGTGTACCTTTGAAAAACAGCCCCTTTGTATTACAACACCTCACTCACCCTATCTGCACTGTTAGACTTCTGTGGTTGCAACTTGTCCAGTTCCTGGTCACAGGCAGGTGTTTTATAACTGAACTGACCAGACCAGCCCATGCTGTGACTCCTCCTCATCTGATGAGAGTCTATGAATCGCAGCTGAACAGCTGCCTGATGATAACAAAGCAGCACATTCAGTTCCCAAGTTATTAGACTATTGTTTCAAAGGAGCTGCCAGAGGGTTAGTCAGCCGAGATCCAATTAAGATTGGGGTCAGTCTGCTTACCCACGGTATGATAAATGTCCTGCTGTGCTTAGAGCACCATCTCCCTGAAGACTGTCAGTATATACACTCCTGGGTGGACTTTGTTCGCATCTGATGATCACTTGCTTGCCACTAGGATTTGGTCTCAAATGGCTCTATTTTGGGGCCTGTCTTCACCAGAAGAAGCTGGGAAGGTTTGAATTGCAACAGAGAGGGGGTGCTTTAGTAGACTGGATTGTCAGGTTTATTTAGTCTCTATCTCTACCAGTTGCATACATTATGATTTTTTTCAGGTCAGAAGGTAGCAAAGGTTTTTTGCCAAGGACCATCCTCTTATCAGGCTCCATCTGAGGCTTTTTCCTTATGCTTGGGGTAGCAACACCTACAGTTCTCCAAAGTGCTCTGTAATGGTAGCCTTTTGCATCCCTGTTTGTGATGAAATGGTAGTCAGGAAACTGGAAAAAGAATTACATTATTCTCATGGTGTACCTACAAGCTACACTGAGGGCAGACATAAGGTCTCCTTATCTGTGATCAGTAACCAAGATCTAATAAAAAGAAAAAGAAAAAAGTGAAAACATTAAAAAAAAAAAACCAGACAGTATATGTGCACTTTACTGCTTAACAGGTTTATTACCTTGGCTTCAGCATGTGGTTTTGATCAGTGTGGTTGAAGCATGTGACCACCAGCAGCAAAGAAAGTCTCTAAGTCAGTCTCTAAGAGGGATTATCTAGGGAAATATTGCTCTATAACTTTTTAAAGTCTTTTCTCTGACGGTCATCAGAGGCAGGTTATATCACTAGACGTACCTTTAGTCTGATCCAGGATATACATTGCTTTTCTGCTGAAGGTATCTATAAGCACATAAGCTTTTGAAGTCACAAGGGCTGCCTGGGGGTCTGTTGTCCCTTTATTCCTCAATTCTTCTACAAGTATGGAGCAAATTCAATTTGGTCGCAAATATGGCAGCCACCCCACATCTGCATGGTGGAGTCTAGCCTGAATCAATATGTGATAGCCCAACTATTAAGACTCCTCCAGCTGTACACTGGCAGTATTCCTCACATGCAAATACACTTGTTTGTCTTAAATGACAGTTTGGAACAGAGATCATCAGAGTCTCATTTTTAGCCAATTACCCAGCATTTGCTTTGCCCAATTTGCATGGAGAACAACCTATTATTGCTCTCAATCTGGGGGGAATTGTTTGCCTTTCACAACCTCACAAGCTGCAGATGGAGCCTAATTTTTTTGTAAATACATAAAACAATAAAGCATGCAGGAAATAATCTATCTGCGGATGTCAAGTATGGACAGAGCAGAGAGCACCTTGCCACTGAAAATGGTGGCAGTGATTATTGCTCATTAACTATAAAAAAGACTGAGACAGTGTCATTGAATCTCCCACAGTACTTCATTGCAAAGCTGTACTTCTAACATTCTATCCAAATCCTAAGGGATCTCAAAATTACTGTGTTCTTAGTGGGATTCAAGGGGTCCATACATTGCTGTTAATTTTTTACATCAAAATGACCATAGATTCATATAAAAATACAGAATCCCATAGGTTCAAAGAGACCTTTGAGATCACCAAGTCCAACTGTTAACCCAGCACTGCCAAGTCCACCACTACACCATGTCCCTCAGCACCACATCTCCGCATCTTTTAAATCCCTCCAGGGATGGGGACTCCACCACTGCCCTGGGCACCATGGGGCAAGACTGGACAATCTTTTTGGTGAAGAATCACGTCCAGCCTAAACCTTCCCTGGAGCAACTTGAGGCAATTTCCTCTTGTCCTAATGCTTGTTACTTGGGAGAAGAGTCCAGCACCTACCTGGGTCCAACCTCTTTTAAGGAAGTTGTTGAGAGCAAGATCTCCCCTGAGCCTCCTTTTCTCCCTCAGCTTCTCCTCATAACACTTCTGCTATTTTGAGTGGTGCACACTTAAATAACTTGTCCTTGAGACCTTCTGAACACCTACTCTCACCTTAATTAGATATATTAGATTTTTATTTCTTTCTGATACCAAAGACAGACAATGAGTAGCATCAGCATGGCCCTCCTAAAGAGGATTAATTATTTTTCTTTAAAATGACTAATGAATAATGTGGAGGACCTTTCTTGTGGCAGTGCTGAGCTTGATAGACTTTCAAAAGAGCTTTCAAAAATGTGAGCAAATGTCTTTTAAAATAGTCTGTCAAAGCATAACAACCAAATCCAGATTCACAAAGTCCGTTGGATGCCTAACTCCCATTTAACTCAGTAGAAATTAAAATACCTCTGTAGGTCTGATCCCTCCCTCATTTCTGAATCTTTGGTCTGTTCTGCATCTTTGGCTGTGCTTTTACATGCAGTAGCCAAGGAGAAATTTGTCTTCAATTAGATGCTTAAAAAATGGGGACAAGTTTCCTAAATGTTGTTGCCAGGAAGACCCTAGTCCAGCCTTATCTGTTGCATTTTTATAGCCAATACATATAGTGACAACATTTCAAACTTCATGTAGTGTCCTAATTACGGTGGCCAGCAAGGATGAGGATGTATTAGGAGAAGTTTCTTTAGTGGAAATAATTCACAGAGCTGTGGTAAGTGGTCCTGTTCTTGGTGAACACATACAAGAAATGTTATACAAGAACACAAAAAATTAATGCAGACTTAAGGACATGCAAAATGGAAATCAACGTCATTCGGGGGATGAAAAACTCAACTCCTGAAGAAGCAAAAAAGAGATCTGACCTGGCTCAGGTCGCTAAAATGATTTATCACACATAAGAACACCAGGAGCATTAAACACAGAGGGAGAAGTGATACATGATGGAAAAGTTGATAATGACAGAAGGAAAAAGTTTAAGTAGGACAGAAATAACTTTTGGCTGGAAATTAAAGGGTGATTCCAGGCTATCAGAGGGAACAAATGTTGGAATAGGCTCCCAGTAGTACTGAAATCTTGAATATTTGAAAAGTAAAATATGATCAATTTAAAAACCTGGGTTCATATGAGACAGTACCAGATGACCCAGGAGACTGAAGATCATGACCCAGCTGGTCCCTTCCAACTTAACACTCCTGAGCAGCGGTACAGATGGCAGCAGAAGAAGCAAGAGCCCAGCAGGGAAATATAATTCAGCACAAGAATTTGGGAATTGCAAAGTCAGCCCTCCAGGACCTGTGTCCATCTGCTTTTCTTTGCTCTGTAACTGGCAGGCCAAAATGAGAAAGTTGATTGGTCGATTTATGGCTTTTCTTTTCTCTTTTCTCGTGGTGACAGGAAGAAACTTTGTGGCCCCCAAGAGAAGCAGAACATAAAAGCTGTGGACAGAGGGTATGAAACTGGATTTTCTTCTGCTGACTTGAACACGTGACAGTTTCATGGTTAGTACTTATGGGCAACCTGTGTTTAAACCGTGCAAAACCCCCTCTCCCTGCAGGTCTCATTACTGAAAAAAAGTTCTTGCCACAGCTTCCTCTTTTGAAAGGAAGCCTGGATTTCAGGAAGCAGCAGAAATCTGCTACTGGGTAGTTGGAAAGGGAGACAGGGTACAGGGGTTCCAGCAGGAACCTAGGGCATTTTGCATTTGTACCTAGATGTGCTCTGAATTAAGTCATTGAGTGTCATTGTTGCAATTCACAATACTATTTTCTTCATAATAGTTTAAATATGTATTGCAGAAGGGTGCAAAGAGCCTTCAGGAACCTTTAATATGGTGTCAGAAGTAACTAAGGTTAATTAAAATACACTGTTTAGGAAAGGAAGTAACTTCACAGACTTCAAGCCATAAACCAAATGATAACAGACAAGTCACAGGAAAAAAAATCATGTTCTTTACCAGTGAGGCAATTTACCATTGCCCACAAGGGTAATAGTTCATGGCTTTTCTCCATATGGGAAAGGAGTAAAGGCTGGTGTCACACAGATACTTTGCAGAAAGAAGAACATTCCTAGATGATCATCAGCACCTTGGTAATGATTCAGATACAGGACTTTTAGAGGTGACCTTCTGGCAGTGACCACTTTGCTGAGTAAGTGCCTGGGGTCAGGAGCTACAGCAAACAATTCTTAATGGATCATCTGAATCTTGTAAGGAGTTGGGAGTTTGACAAATCTTTTCTGCTACAACAGTCCCTCAGAAGAGTCATGGTGCTGTCTATTGACAGACACCAGAAAGCTAGGCAGCATCTCAGACAGATATCATCAGGAATAAGAGCTTAACTCCGACTTCAAGTCCAGAAACCATTTTGCAGAGGCAAAATAAGTAGACCTCCAATTGCTTTAATCTTCTATTAATATAATAAGCAGGATGGATTCATTCCATGGCATTATTCACCAAGGCATCTCCAGGAGGTGTTTTATACTTTCAAGGGTTACCAAAACACCCTGAAAAAAAATTGTCCAGACATCAGTAGAGACATGAGGATGTCATACTCTCTTTCTGACATGATACATGTCCAGTGTATTGTGTAACACATCCAGCATCCATCTCAGCTGGGCATTAAAGATGGGGAAGAATCACTATGCATTATCACAGGTGTTCTTCCTGGTTTTAGGGGAGAATTATAAAAAGAATAGATTATGAAAGGGTTGCAACCACTACAAATTATGTAGCATCCGAAGATCTTTAGCCGATGCAGTCTTTCAGACATGGGGTTCCACTTTTACAGTATAAACATCTTCCTTAAGAGAAGCTGCTCAGTTCTAATGAGGTGAGCATAGACAATAATGCATAACTGTAACCTGACATTGATGACTTATATAACTGTTTAATAAACCATCTATAATACACTCTGTGAGAATACAAATGACACAAACAACTCTTTAATAAGTCATTGATAATGGGAAACAGAATGCATTAGCAGGGAAGAAAGAGTTGTAATTTAGGGTTATTTGAGCATAGCAGTATATCTTGCAGGTCTTTGGAATGCATCCTTATAAATACAGTAAATTCTAAGAGCTGTCAGCTGTGGTTCAATTTAATTTAAAAAGTGAGAATTACAATGTCGCAATACACACTTCTGTTTTTTAAAAATAATAAGAACTCTTATTTATATGCTCGTTTTCAAACTATTATACAGCCTGCTACTCTTTAGCAATGTAGAGCATCCTATAATCTAAAAGCTTAATACAGATCATAATTGTTGGTTGACAAGACAAAAGGATGTGATTATAATTAGAGGGGGATGATGCCTTGTGATTTTTAAGCTTTTTATTGAAAAGGTTTCATACTTAATTCACTTCTGTTTATGGGAATATGCCTGTATTTTTTAAAAGGATACCTACTTTTTATCCTTCCTTTCACTTCTTTATGTCTTTCATTTATTATGGAGTGTTTTTTATGGCTTTTTTTCCTGATAGATGGGGAGATAAACATTCTTTATAATGCCTTATTGTTTAGGCATAAAGCAACTCATGTACTTTTGTCTGGGAAGATTCACTCTGCCTTTTCTGACATGTTTGATTGCTCATGAATTGCTAGGTAATGCTGTTATAAGCGTCGCCATGGAGGCCATGCATCTTTTACAGCTGTTTCTAGACCGAACTGCATTAGCAAACCTGGGTTGTGCTAATTTTGTAATGACCTGTGTTCACACGGATACAAAATGACACCATTGTCATTGTCTTGGTAAGAAGCAGCTAGTGCAGGCTGGCTTACTGCGTTCAACAACCTCCACATTAATTTTTTTGGCAGTGACTTAGGACATAAAAGCACTATTACTGGATAGTATTTGAAGTCCCACGAAGCTGGTATCTGAAGCCCTGCAGTGACCTTGAACATACCCACATTTCTGTCATGAGCCATGAAGCACCAGCAGTGTGATTTCACAGTGCAATGTAGATATATGGAAAACAATGTTTAATAGAAGATTCCAAAGGGAGAGTTTGAGGACAGAGAGCATTCTATTCTAACTTGTAGAGCTCTCTGGAGTTGGATGCAAAGCTACTGTATTTAGTAGTCATACGTTGATTGGCTTTTTTTCCCATTAATTTGTCTAATCAGTTTTTGAAGATGTGTAAATATTTAGCAACTGTCCTATGATGAGAGAGTTTTCTAGCTTAAGTTTTTGCTGCATGAAACATTTTATTTTGCTGGTTTTGAGTCTGACACCTGTTATTTACATTTCAGAGGTCCCAAAAACTCTTGCCTTGCTTTGCATTATTTTGTTTTAAAAAGAAGACGCTGCATAAACAGTTGCTCCCTTTCTGAGACCACTCAAGACTTTACAGACCTCTGTCAGTTCCCAGCAGTCTCATTTTCTGGGACGTTGAAGTCTAATTTGTTTAGCCATTCTTTGCAGGGAGTTTGTTCCACTTCTGAGATAATCCCTGTCACCTTTTTTCTATATCATTTCCAATTTTATTCTGCTCTGTTAGAGACAGGGGAATTGGGGAGGCACACAGTAATTAGTGAGTGCATAATAGATAAGGACCATGCTGTAGCTATGAAAACAGATCACTGGAATTGCCAAGATACAGACCATCATAATGCCCAGTTTTTGTTTTATTCCTTGTGGTTAACCAGTGGCTCCTCTACATCCTATAACTGAACTGTAAATGTCCTGAAGACAGCAGCCATCATTTAGTTACCTCTTCAGTGCCTGGCACTATTTAGTCTGGCCTTGGATTAAACCTGAGACCAAGTCGCCAGTGCTGTGCAAACAGCACTGCTTGTGCAGTGTTACCTTGTTTTCTGGACTGATTCATGATCAATACAAAGATTCACCTCCTGCACTTCACTGTCAGATTCTGCAGTGATCTCCCCTCCCCATACTGTTTCTGTTTCCAGGCCTGTCTTTCTGATTAGACTCTGAATTCAGCTCTTCGAGCAATCAATTCTGGTTCTTCATTTCTCTTCCAGATTAAATAACATTTTATTACCCAGTACTTTCTCCCCATGAAGGTATTTATTCACTCTAATGAATATTCTTTTTACTAAGCTAAACAGGTTGAGGTTTGGTTATTTTTTGTTTGGTTTGTTTATTTGTTTGGTTGGTTTGGTTTTTGGTTTTTGTTTTTTTTTTCACAATATAGTATTTTTCTAGCCCTCAAATAATTTTTGCAGCTCTTTCTCTACAGACTCTCGGTTCTTTCCAGCATCTTGTTTAAAGATATTAACAGCAAAATTGGACTCGGTAGTAATGTTTCAAGCTGTGACTGCTAATTCTGGATTGATGTCTTCTTGGATTGCATTTCAGGACCCACCTGATTTGGATCAACACTTGATTTGGATCAACATGGAGGTTATGACAACTTTAGGCTGACTTTGGGAAGACAGACAGTATCTGACCCAGCATGAAGCTAGAGTGACACAGAGAGATGACCCTTTCTATTCTCCAAAATACAACCCTAATACAGCCCATCATTGTGAACTGCAAAACCAGTAGCCATTAGATCAGTGTTTTACAACCTGTGGAAGTGTTTGGTTTGGTCTAGTACTGCAAAATTTCAAGGATGGTGCATCTCATACTCCATCTCCTTTTTACACAAGATACATCAGGGAATAAAATCATCCCTCAGGGTGGGATCTCCCATACACAGCCCGGGGCTATGGACTGGTTAGAGGTTACTATTATTTCTGTCAGTATGTGTTTTACCTCTAAAATACCCCTTTTATGTCAGGCTAAGGACATTCTACTTACTACTTGTTCTGCCAAGCACCTCTGGAAGAGGATCCAGCACCTTCCTCTTGTACAAGCCACTGGGATCACCCAGGCTCTTTGGGAATCCCACTGAGATGGGGAGATACCAGCAATTTCTATGTAGGTCCATGAGGAAATCAACCCTTGCTCAGCAAATGAAGTAAATGACTGCATCTCCCCAACTCATCAGAGCAATCTTATAATGCAGATTTACAAGCGTAGGTGCCAGATAAGCAGGAAAGCAAATGCATGTGCCCTTCCAAATAATCCTTTATCTGGAAAGGGCAGTTATTGAACTGATATTTAGATAGAATTGGCTGAATCTGCAGAGTCCCTGGCTCAATATTTTTAGGCTGTTGATTTTTGTTCTTGGGCAATTTTGGCTAAGCTTAGTCCATTTGTCCCTACAAGGTCCCCTGTTTAGCAAAGACTTTTACTGGTAGGACTTCAATGCACTCAGCTCTGTGAGTGTGCATTTGAAAGGTCCTGTATTGTCCAGTCTCTCAGTGTCCAGTTTGTCTTGATGTCCCTGGTTGTATAGCTGAAAAGTTTGGTTTTCCCAACAGTAGTTTCAGGACAGCTGTGTTCAATACTGTGAGCTTACAGAAATACGCTGGCACTAGGTTCATTTTTATGTATCTTCAATTAATCAGTTGTAGCTGTAATTATGAAACACATTATTTAACTTTACTTGGAGGCTCTGGGAAATGCAGTGCAGAGAGGTTTATCATCTTTGCCCATGTCTTCCTTGAGGAAGAAGAGTTTGGAAGAAGCAATACAGAGGAAACATGACTGTTACAGCAGGAAGAAAAAATTTAAAAGTATGTAATCAGGAAATATGTTTCAGACCATCCTTCAGTGGCCATCATCTCCATGGATGGGGCAATGACTGACCAAGGTAGGTTTTATTGCCCCTGCAAAGAAGAAGAAACTGCTTTCAGTGAGATTTACCTTTTTTTTTTTTTTTTTTTTTCAGATGATTGTGAATACTGGTAAGGAAAGAGGAGATTTTCATGTCCTATGTCCCTTTTAACAATGCCCCATTCTATCTGGTGCCTCCAGCAAGCCTCTCCAGTGTGAAAAAAATCCCCATATATAAAGTTCAAAGTTTCTTGGTTCTTGATGATCTGTTTTCCCTTTTCCTCTCTACCCGTGCACATATACATCAAACGGTTCAATGTAGAGTGGAGTTAATGATCTCCACACACCAACCTCTCACTTGTGCTCAAAGTGTCTAAATGGGAAGTGGCTTTGTGCTCGTGTTTCAGGCAAAGACCATTTGAAGCACTTACTTGTGTGAACAGCCGGATTCAAAACCTGCATGGCAGAGTCTAAGTACTCTCCCTTATTTTGTGATAAAAAGGCTGAAAGACAAGCTGCAAATATCACTCATTATCATTTATTATTCCAAATTATGCTAAAGAGGAAATAGATTTCTTTGTCTTCAGTCCTGCTCCTTTAAGTTTATCCTGTCAGGATGGAGAACAGGAAGAAGAGTCATTTCCTTGAAGTTACATTTGAGCAATATTAAAGTATATTTGGGGACAATAAAACTGCAGGGATAATAAGCAAGCACTTTATCCCTCATGAATTGAGTTCAAGCAGCTGCCAACATTTCTGAGTGGTAGAAAAAATGGTATTAAAAAAAATACATAAAAATGAATCTTCTCTGCTTTTCTGAACGGATATTTCTGCAAAACAGTTTTTCAAGTTTCCAGCTACCCACCTCACATTCAGTCTTCTCCACAGAAAAATGAAGCTCTGTCATCTTCAGTGACAGCTGGCCAGTGGAAAAGACATGGGAAGATGAGGGTACCGAGAGCAGCAGCTGAGAAATGCTGTAGGAAGACTGAGGTGACCAGGCTGTGCAAGTTGCTTATGTGTCAGTCAGTGTCTTGATGAGCAGGTAATTGGCAACCCTGACAGGATACCACTAAAATTTCATCTAAAAAAGATAACTTTAGGCAATTATTTGAATTCCATTCCAGAGAATCATGAGTTAGGGGAAGCAGGAATTGGTCAGAAGTTATGTCTAGTATTTTCTGACCAGCTTGGAATTGTGAAGGATAATAGACATATGATTCATGTGCCTTGATGACAGCATGATCTTTTGTTTCTTGCTGTTGATCCAGCTGTATGAATTCAAGCTTCATTTCAGATTTGCTCTGAAGGTGACCATTAATCACCACAGAATGACAAATTAAAAATGGCCAGATCTTTGCCACTGCAAATTGTGGAGCAGTAGGTCACCCTCCCCCTATAAATACAAGATGCCATCTGGGCATGTTTGTTGTAGCCTTTGCAAGTATTTTTTTTCCTCGCAGTAAAGACAAAAGAGCAATTCCTTTAAGCACTTTGCCAATACATCTCTGGCCTACATTTTTCTAGGGGACATGATGCAAACCTTTAAGAAGAGGGAAATAAGATCATTTACTTGAGAACTTAGCTCTATCCGCCTTCCCTGGTTAGCCACAGATGTAATGCTTCACTCAGTGTCCACCAAGTCTAGTACCCTGGCCTGGCCAGATCATGGTGGCCCTTTACACAACATTTAAAAGCACCTTATTGTAGATGGAAACATCTGCCAGATAGAACCTGGAAAGGGGCTCAGGCTTCCTTCAAAAAGGAGGGTTGCACTGCCTGAAAATCACCTCAGTCATAGTAGAATAGCAAATAGAAAGCAATCAGATAGCCCTGGTGACCCTGAAGGACCATGGTCATCAGCCAGGAATTTATTTCAGTTGCTGATTTTTAGACTTTCATAAACTGAAATGAAATGCATCAAAAAAAAAAAGTGGCATTCAGGTCAAAGCAGAAATATTTAAATGAAGGTGTCAACAAGTAGTTTTGTACTTGGGCATCAGTATCTGAGCTCATGATGGAGTGAAGAGATAGTCAATATAGTCAGCAGGCTTGTTCTGACCATCAGAGATATTCAAGGATGTCATGAATGCCACTATATATCTGTGTTTAGGTAAATGGATCTTATCTATGGTGTCTATTTCAGGGTGAACTGAACTATTTCTTGGATCCTCTGACTATGCTGATCAGGTTGGTGTTGACCAGAGCTTGGATACCTGACATGTATGTTGATAACAACACAGGGAAACCTAAATAACCTAAAGCTGAATCCCACTCAACATGTCTTCAAAACACTGTCAGTGTGTCCTCTCTTTTAGCATTAAAAAAGTGATAGAAAAATATTGAAACTACACCTTTGTTGCTGTCTCTCAGCACTTCTTGGATACTAAAGCATAGGCACTCTCCAAGGACAAGCATTTACAGACTGGTCTTCTCAGTACCCAAGTTAAGTCTTAGAAAGAACAACACCACAGAATCTTCGTATTTTCTGACTGTATTTTTTGTACAGTAAAACACTAACCTGAGAACAGGAATTTCTGGATTTAGCTCCCAACTACAGCACAAATGCTCTGGGTGGCTTTGGACAGGTCCTTTAATTTCCTTGTCTGTTAAATATTAATAGATAAAATGGAGGCTCTTTTTCCTAAGGCAGTTGAGCTGAGTGCACGAATGACTTTGAGATGCTACAGTAATAGAGACATTTGACAAACGTAAAGAATGATGCTGCTGTTATTAATGTGATGGATCAAAACTTCACTTTAGGTTCATTAACTTCACCTTTTTGCTTGTCATTGTATAAACACACTACTTTTGGCAGCTCAGCTTCCAAGAAACTTAGTATTCAAAGTCTGCCTGAAATTAAAAAGTGCAGGGGAGCGAGGTAAATTTTCCATCTCTCTGTAAAATTTTACATTGTGAAAATTATGTCTTTTGGTGCCACTGTGTAAAGCAAACACCGGAGTTTCCTCCAGTGTCAGAAAAGAGAAAAGGCCATTGAGGGGTGCAACAAAATTTGAGAAGAATAAATGCGAATTACTTTTGTGAAACATCCCTGACAGAATTGGATTTTGGGTGACACATGGCTGGAGCTGAACAGAAACTGATAAACATTGCCAGCCCAAGCTGATTCTGCTGAGCCATTTGGGATGTCTCTGCACTGAGCATCAGGTTAAGCAGCTTATTTGTTCTGGTAGTGTGCCCTGCAGTAGGTCTGCATGCTTATGCAGTTGTCCCTGAGGTAGTATTAGGACCTTCCATCACCATAAATACTCACTGTGGCTTTGCTAAGAGCTGGACACAGCAGTAGCCTGGCCTCACTGATCCTATGCTGAGCCTTCAGTGAAAGTTATAGTGAACCAGAGCTGGTTTTGCACAGGACACCAGGTCTGCGCCTATCACCTAAGTTGTCCCTTAAATGATTATATTAGCATGGATAGCTGGGATTTCACTGTTTTGTTGAAACATGAAAATGACATTTTGTTTTACAAGCACTCAGAGAATTCAAGGCATCTCAAGGACTAAGTACTTCCTAGGCAAGCTTTTTATACAGATTGCACTAAGTACACTAAATGAATCCCACAGTCATTGTTGACAAAGGTGATGGATGGAGGTGAGCTGGTCTGATAACCTCAGCAACCCAGACTTCTTACTTGTCTATGCTGAAGTAAATGTCCTGGACTGTGCTTTAGGAGATATGGAACAATGCATAACAACTGTGGGATGTTAATTGATAACTACACCTTGAAGTCCATCCTAGGGGAATTCACACTGAGGTAGGGTGTTGCCATCCATGCCATTCACCATCCAGCTTCTCCTTTGAGGATAGGTAAGGCTGAAAGTCAGCCTGGAGGTAGAATTAACAGTATTGTTTCCTGATGTTCACCTGTCTCCATTCCTCATTAATATCTTGTTTTATATTTAATCTCCCATTCCTATACATTTGGCAGGACTTTTATTATTATTTTTTACCTGCTTTTGTCATGAGTAGCAAAAAAGTCTCTTCCACCTCTGTCTTGCAGAGGTGTTACAATTACAAACCAAGAACCTGTGGCATTTTTGTAGGAGCAAGGCAGGGTACTTGATCTTGAGCTTCATCCCAGTGGAGAACAGGGAGGTACAATGCACATTCCAGCTTCTTGCACAGAGAGGAGAATTCACTGCTAGATATTTGTGCCTTTGGTGAGATGTTTCAGGTTATATGACAACTCTCAGCAGCCTGTCAGGGCTAGGGGAATTTTAGACAGAGGTGGCTGTTTTTTCCCTGCAACGTGTGGAGATGCTTTTTCATTGCAGGGCAGCAGGGATGCTGGAAAGAACCACAGAGTAGCAACTCCTCAGGCTGATCTAGCTAGATCTGCCAACTCCCTTTTCTCCATCACTTCTGATAATGTCTGTGATAACAGAGGTAAAAACACTGTTAACATCCATGAAAGTTATGCCACATTACTGTGCTAACAAACTAAGTCAGAGATGTGAGGAATATTTGCCTGCCTGGTGACAGTGAACTTGCAGTGATTTGGGAAAGACCTGGATGGTCATAATTCAACATTACCACCATTTTTTATTCATCATCCCTGGGTTTTAGTGAGAGACAGCCTCTGAGCTGCTTTTTTCACTAGCAACATTGTAGGGTGAACTTCCCACTGGACTAATTAGTGTGAATTGTGGTGCTGCCATTGCCTCATCATAACTCGTCCTGATAATGAGGCAGGTGAGTGTAGATTCCAAACCTTGTTCTCCTGCAGGTTGGATGAGGATAAACCCATCAAAAGATTGTGAAACACTGTGAAACTTGCTGCTACAAAGCTGCTGTGGAAAAAGCACATAATTAAAAACACTCCCCTGGAGAGAATATCATTTAATCTTCTTCATGTAACCCACCAGTAGGACAGAAAACACAACAAAAGATGAGATCTGAATCACAGTAAAAACAACATCATTCTTTGTTCTGTGATTTGCTGGAATTCCTTGTAATAATTTTACACTTGATATTAAATATAAGATCAATTATTGAGACTTGTAAGTGAAAATTGCCAAGCTGTATTTCAGCAAATGTGACATTTCTGTTGTGTATGTGAACCTCTTGGACTTCTGGTTTCCAATATACTCTCCAGTCTCAAAAGCACAGCATGGTTTTGGAGAAACAACAGGGGACTAAAAGCATAGTATTTTATTGAGGAACAGAGGATTTATTAGACTCAATTAGACTGTGGCCCATTTGTTCTTGTATCTTGCCTCAAGCAATGAGTAAATTCCAGTATTTCAGAAGCAAGAGAAATTACAGTGAGAAAGGAGACATGGGAAATTTTCTTATTGAAATTTGAAAAGTATTCTTACTGATCTAGAACTTGGCTCTTCCTAAATGGAAACTGCAGTGCAAAATCTGAGACCTACAATTAAATTTGGGTCATAGAATCATACAATTATAGAATGGTTTGGGTTGGAAGGGACCTTAAAGATCATCTGGTTCCAATCCCCCTCACCTTCCACCGGACCAGGTTTCTCAAAGCCCTATCCAGCCTGGCCTTGAACACTTCCAGTGATGGAACATCCACAAGTTTTCTGTTCCAATGCCTCACTACCCACATAATGAAGAATTTCGTCCTTATATCTAATATAAATTTCCCCTCTTTCAGTTTAAAGACCTTACTCCTTGTCTCATCACTTCATGACCTTGTAAAAAGTCCCTCCCCATCTTTCTTAAAGGCCCCTTCTAGGTACTGGAAGGTTGTTATAAGGACTTCTGGGAGCTTTCTCTTCTCCAGACTGAACAATCCCAGTTCACTCAGCTTGTGTTCATAGGAGAGGGGTTCCAGCCTCTGATTGTCTTCATGGCCACTTCTGAGCTCACTCCAACAGGTCAATATCCTTTCTGTGCTGAGGACTCCAGAGTTAGATGCAATGCTCCAGGTGGTGTCTCACCAGAGCATATTAAAAGGGGAGAATCACCTCCCTTGACCTAATGGCACTCTTCTTTTGATTCAGCCCAGGATACGGGTCAAGTGTTGACTAAAATCACAATGAAAATTTAAAATATATTTGGGTTAAAATGTAGGGACAATCACTCTCATTTTTAAGGATGTTAGTTACATTTATTAAACACACGACATCAGAATCTTGAGGAACTAGCCTTGGTGAAAGCCTCCTTTGTCTCCATAATGTGTATTATAAAACACAGCTTCTCTTATGGGTTCCAATGTCCCATCATATTTTCAGCAAAGAAGAGGAAACAAGTTTAAAAAAAAGAAATATTATTTTAATTAAAAAAAAAAAAAAAAAGAAAGAAGAAGAAGAGACAACTTTAAATGGTTAACTCCCTTAAATTTAATTTTTTAGTGTCCATATTTGTGATGTAGACTGAAAAGTTCTGTGTTGCAAGCTGTAAATCCCACAACAGATGTGGGATAGTCACAAGAACCATCCCCAGCATAGTCATTGAGAAAGCTCAATTTTTCATTGCTTACCATGCTCAGTCTGATGGCAGGTAAGTGTTTGATCAGTTCGCCCAGCAGGCCATTTTAGAATGTAACAAAATGACTTGTGATTGGAGATTTCTGGGAGTAGGAATCTCCTGTCTGAGTGGCTCACTCCTGCAGACTCAGAACTTGATCTGGGACTGATCCTGACCAAACCCAGATTTAGGATTGTTGAAGGAATGACTCGTTTCCTACCAGATGACAATCTCTTATCAGCTAAATTTGTGATAGGTGCTTCATAGGAAGGACATGGACCTGATGGAGCAGGTCCAGAGGAGGGCCATGAAGTTGATCAGGGGGCTGGAACACCTCTCCTACAAGGACAGGCTTAGGGAGCTGGGATTGTTCAGCCTGAAGAAGAGAAGGCTTCAGGAACACCTAATAGTGACCTTCCAGTACCTAAAGGGATCTTATAAAAAGACTGGAGAGGGCCTGTTTACAAAGGCCTAGAGTGAAAGCATGAGGGGTAATGGTTTTAAATTAGAAAAGAGTGGATTTAGTTTAGAAATAAGGAGGAAGTTCTTTACCACGAGAGTGGTGGAGCACTGGAACAGGTTACCCAGGGAGGTGGTCAAGGTCCCATCCCTGGAGACATTCAAGGTGGGCCTTGGTGAAGCTCTGAGCAACCTGCTCTAGTTGAGGATGTCCCTGCTCTCAGCAGGGGGTTGGACTAGATGACCTCTAGAGGTCCCTTCCAACCCAGACATTTCTATGTTTCTATGTTTCATGGACTGTATGCATGAGTGATAACTTTGTGACAGAAGCCTTCAGCTTCTGAGATTTTGTTCATAGCATGGCTCTGATCATCTCTGAAAATCCTGGTTTGGGTTAGAGCAGCACAAGCATCTCCAGCTGTCAGAACCGGCAGTGAGGACTGGGACAAGTACAAGAAATCCCACTACAGCTGTAAAGAGTATGCAGAGGTCTCAGTGATGAGTATTTCCTGATAAACTGTTTCTGTATTGCTCTGAACAGTCAAAAGGAATAGTAGAGACCTCTTTTCAAATTTTTGTTGATCCATGGGAGAGTTTTCTATGATGCCTGAACTACAATATTGCAAGATGTGGCTGAAGATACATATAATTAGGGTAGTAATGATGTCTAAGAAACAGCTGTGTTTTCCCTCAGTTTTGATCTGTCTGTGCACAATCACGACAGAATAATGAGTGAAACACTTTAAAGGGTTTTTCCTAAAACCTTTGGAGCTATTCTTTGCAGACCTAAAACTATCTGTCCCATCTTTTCTACTTCAGATATTTACCTGGAGGTAGGGTAGTTTCCAGCTCTCCTCTTGATATCTACATGAGATGTTCATGTTGAACAAGTTCTTCTAATTCATATTTTTGCAGGTCTGCCAGCCCTGTTACCATGAATGAAAATGGAGACAGATCTGAAAAGTCATCTGCAGCTGAACGGCAGCTGTATTGGGGCTTATTAGGACTCATAAGTCAGAAGAAAGACATGCAAACCAGCAGTGAAGGATCCCCATAGAGACTCACCATCTGACAAGTTCTGCCCTTGGCAATGTGAGTCTCCTGTTGAGCTTCAGGGAAAATACTCCTGGTTTCTGACTATCTTGCCTTTGAGGTAACTGATGTCCGAGGCAGCTGGAGGGATTACCTGAGTTTTGGGGACTAGTGGTCACACACAGATGGTGCCTGTAACATATGGGGACACTTAGTCAAGATGTAACACCATCACGAATGATGTGAATTACATTTGAGCTTATTTTCTTGGAAGGGAGTGCTGTGATTACCTACTCTGGCTTCTTGCCTGCTGAGACACGAAATAGGATTTTTCAATACTAATTTCTCCTTCAAGTCTAATAGGCACGTTAATACTAAAGCTTAACTTTTAAATAAGAAAAAGTCACTATGAAAAGGGAAAAAAAAATATTCTTGATTTAAGAGTTACAAGGATGGAGAATTCATCACAGCATTAGTTTAGCAGATTAAATAGTTAACAGCACAGTGTCACAAATCTATTCCTTAATTTCTTCTCTAAATTAGAAGTCTGCAAATAATTGATATTTTGGTTCACTGGGCAAATTAACAATAAAAAAGAAAGAAATTGATAATGAAAGAAATCATTTTGGCATGAATGAACTCTACAATTTGTAAACTAAAACACTGCTACGAAGGTCTGAGAAATGTGAAGTCTAATTATAGTATCACTGCAACTGTAGTAATGAGGGACTAGAAAGTGTGACTGATAAGCAGAAGATAATGATCCTGGGCAACCTACTCTGGGTGATCTTGCTGGAGCAGGGGATTTGGACGAGATGATCTCATGCATTCAGAAGAGTGTGTCCAGAAGATTGAAGGAGGTTCTCCACCCTTTCTACTCTGCCATAGTGAGACCCCCATCTGGAGTACTGTGTCCAGTTCTGGGCTTCCCAGTTCAAGACAGACAGGGAAATACTAGAGAGTGTCCAACAGAAGCTACAAGAGTGATTAAGGGACTGGAACATCTCTCTTAGGAGGAAAGGTTGAGACCTGGGTCTGTTTAGTCTGAAGAATACTGAGAGACGATCTTATTAATGTTTACAAGTATCTGAAGGGTGAGTGTCAAGCAGAAAGGTCCAGTCTTTTCAGTGGTGCCCAATGATAGCTCAAGGGGCAATGGACACAGTCTAAACCACAGGAAGTTTCACCTCAACATAAGGAAAAACTCCTTTACTGTGAGGGTGATGGAGCCTGCCCAGAGAGGTTGTGGAGTCTCCTTCTCTAGAAACTTTCAAGACCTGCCTGGATATGTTCCTGTGTGGCCTGCCCTGAGTGATCCTGCATTAGCAGGGGGGTTGGACTTGATGATTTCCAGAGGTCCTTTCCAACCCCTACTATCCTATGGTTCTATGATTCTATGATTCTAATGTGCACAGCCCTTTGAAAAGAACAAAAGCCTAAGTGAAACACATGTGGGATTGTGCAAAGGACAGACACACCAAGAAATGTTCGAAAATTATATTTAAAGGTGAAGAATATCAGTGAACATGTGGCTCTGATGATGATTTAATTTTTCATGCATGCTTTGTGCACAGACAAGGTAATTAGCCGTCTGAAATGTACACACCAGGAGATGGCCAGGAGTAGGAGAAAGCATGATACTTAAAGAGGAATTTAATCCTCTGGAGGTAGATTGATGGGCAGCTGGACTCTGTTGTGTGATGTCTGGTTATTAGCACATGGGTTTTGGCTTGCTGTCTACTGTACTGCATGGACTGAGACAATTGCAGGACAATCCCAGTCCTGAGTCCAGGTGGCCATTTAGAAGAGATCTAGTCTTAGGCTGGGTGAAATGCTTAGAGACAGACTCTGGAACAGGCAACAGTATCCAGTGGGTGAAGTAGATCTTGAACAGAGCAGCTAGTTTAATTTTTCTTGCTCTTTCTTTTTTTTCCTTTCTTTTTAATTGGGGAGGAAAAAAAAAAAAAAAAAAAAAAAAAGAGAGAGAGAAAAAAAAGAAAAGAAAAAGAAACCCAAGAACATTTACTCTTTGAAATGATTATTCCATGATCCTATTATTTGTCCATGTTCAGTGAGGATAGATTTACCAGAGGTACTAGTGGAGGTTACTAGTCCTTCATTTCATCTTTCCCTATTTGATGATATTCAAGGTACATATGTTGCCCCTTGTATGGTAGTGAACACGGGCACTGGTGCCTCTGTCTTTCTCTGCCTATCTCCTCAAACATTGCTCAAGAGAGACAAGGAACTATTGGAGTAACCCCTGTGGAGGCTCTGAAGATGCTGAGGGACTGGAGCATGTCTGTGACGAGGGAAGGCTGAGAGCCCTGGGGCTGTTTACCCTGGGAAAGAGAAGACTGAGAAGACTGAGAAGGGATCTTATAAATGTTTCTCACAGTCTAAAAGGTGGGAGACAAAAGGATGGGGCCAGACTCTTTTCAGCAGTGCCCAGAGACAGGACAAGGTTCAATGGACACAAACTGGAACACAGGAAGTTGCACCAAAACATAAGGAAAAACTTCTCTCTTGGGAGGGTGTCAGAGCCTGTCCCAGGCTGCCCAGAAAGGTTGTGGAGTCTCCTTCTCTGGAGGGCAATCCCCACCTGGATGTGATCCTGCTCTGGGTGACCCTGATGGGGCAGGGGGTTGGACTGGACGATGTCCAGAGGTCCCCTCCAACTCCTGACATTCTGTGATTCTGTGATATGCATTTTGGCTGCATCATGCTCTGTCTGTATATTTAGGAAATATTAAACAGAAAAAGTAGTTTATTTTCTTAGAAAATGACACCTTTATAGCAAGAGTTCCAAAAATTTAAAATATTACATCATTTTGAGGATTTTTAACCAATTAATTGGTAAATTCATCAAGGAAAAAAAAGTGTATTTTTTTTCTATTCTGGGTCCTTCTGGTTTCTGTTTCTGAAGCTGCTATTCCTGCCCTTCCCTCATGTGAAGAAGCCTCAAGATTGCTTGGAGGTCAGTGATTGTGATCACTGATTGTGATTGTCAGTGATCTAATTTTCCCCATCTTTTATTCTTTCCTTTTGAAATACAGCTCCTTAGACTAATTTATCTCTTTGGAAGCAGGTACAAGGCAGGTCAAGAAAAACAATAAATGCAATGAATGGGAAAATCTCCGACAAACACACACAATAACTTTCCAACATGGTCAAACAATGCTGTGGCCAGAAATTTTGTTAGACTCAGAAGCAACAACTCTAAAGTCAGGCTCAGAAACTGAAACATTTCATTCATCCCCCAGCCATTTCTCTACTGATATTGCAGGAGTGTAATGGATGTCTTTTGGGCCAACAGGACATGACTGAGTGAAATACCTGTAAAATAAAATAGAGTGGAAAGTTATATAACTTGAGCTGAAGGGCTAGAAAGCCCCATAAAAGACAAAAAATATCTTGTGAGGATAGAAAAAGGCAAACAACACACATTCACCAAAGCCTGGTTATGTTTTCCAAATGTGTCAGGCTGCGTAAGGTTTTGTGCTGCAATAAAAATTAAGCCTTATATTATAATTAGCAGATAAAGAGACTAACAGTCACCAGCAATCCTCTTGACACCAGCCCCAGTAATATATTCATGGGTTACAAAAATAATTTAAATTACCTTCCCATGTAGTGGTTGTTGGATTTGTGAGATGACATTGCATTGCTTTATGAGAATTTTGGGCATACCTGGTTCTGAACAAGGAAGGATGAGGAAAGAAGGAAAGCACTAATTAGACATAACAAAAAACAAACAAACAAAACAACAAAAAACCAAAACAAACAAACAAACAGCAATCTGAGATCACAGCATTGTTCAAAGTTACCTGATGAGATGAAGAATGAAGAAAAAAGGATATTGGCAGATGAATCTCTTGTTCGTTTTTCTAGGTGAACTGATCAACCAAGAGCACCTTATACCCAAATACAGTGTGGTCCATCCAGGCAAGCAAGTGTAAAAGAAAGTGGATGAATCAATGCAATCATGGAAATAACAATGCTTCCCTTCAGCACAGAGCAAATATGGGATCTTCAAGAGACTGGGCAGAGGTGGGTGGTAAGTGAAGCTGCATATGAGATTAATCACAGGCAAAGGCCAAATCCCAGGAGGAAAACAGCCAAAGATTTGCATCAGTTTTGCCTAGGACAGATCTATGGAGAACCACCTGGCCAGCTATTGAGAGAGGAGCAGAGATCTGTGAATCTCTGTTCCTGGAAAGTGCAATTCCACAGTAGTATCCCCTCCTCCAGCTCATTCCTGGAGCTCATTTGTCAGTTTCTTATTCCAGATGACTCCTCTTTTTGAACATCCTTTTCCCACAATGTGAGCAAACCCAGTCTGATCTCAACTTGTCTTCTTCTCACCGGGCACAGAGGGTGGCTGTGAATGGTACCACATCCATTGTGTCTGGTGACCAGTGGTGTCCCCCAGGGATCAGTACTGGGCCCAGTTCTATTCAACATCTTTATTGATGACTGGGATGAGGGGATTGAATCTACCGTTACTAAATTCACAGATGACACTAAGCTGGGGGCCAGTGTTGATCTGCTGGAGGGTCAGGAGATGCTGCAGAGGGACCTGGACAGGCTGAGTCAATGATCTGAGGCCATTAATATGAGGTTTAACAAGACCAGGTGTAGGGTCCTGCACTTTAGCCACAGTAACCCCCTGCAGAGCTACAGACTGGGGATGGGTGGCTGGAGAGTGGCCTGGCAAAGAGGGACCTGGGAGTGCTGGTTGACAACTGGCTGAACATGAGTCAGCAGTGTGCCCAGGTGGTAATGAAGGCCAATGGCATCTGGGCTTGTATCAGGAATAGTGTGGCCAGCAGGTCTAGGGATGTAATTCCACCCTTGTACTCGTCACTGGCGAGACCTCACCTCGAGTGCTGTGTGAAGTTCTGGGCCCCTCACTTCCAGAAGGATATTGAGGTGCTGGAGTGGGTCCGGAGGAGAGTGATAATGCTGGGGAGGGAAAGTCTTATGAGGAGAGGCTGAGGGAGCTGGGGTTGTTCAACCTGGAGAAGAGGAGACTCAGGGGGGACCTCATCCCTACAACTATCTGAAGGGAAGTAAATTCAAGTAGTCAGCTGGGGGTCGGGCTCTTCTCCCAGGCAACTAGTGACAAGATGAGAGGGCATGGCCTGAAGCTGCACCAAGGGACGGTTAGGCTGGATCTTGGGAAGCACTTCCCCATGGAAAGGGTGATTAGACACTGGAATGGACTGCCCAGGGAGGTGGTGAAGTTGCTGTCCCCGGAGGTGTTTAAGGAAAGACTGGATGTGGTGCTTAGTGACATCGTCTAGAAAGACCTTAATGTGGCCTTTCAGTACTTAAAGGGGCCTGTCAGAAAGATAGGGACAGACATCAGGCCCTGTTGTGATAAGACAAGGGGTGATGCTTTTAAACAAGAAGAGGGAGATTTAGACTAGAGAGAAGGAAGACATTTTTTACACTGAGGGTTGTGAGACCCTGGCCCAGGTTGCCCAGCAAGATGGTAGATGCCCCATCCCTGAAACTATTCCAGGTGAGGTTGGCTGGGGCTCTGGGAAACCTGCTCTGGTTGCAGATGTCCCTGCTCCCTGCAGGGGGGTTGGACTACATGACCTTGAAGGGTCCCTTCCAACCCAAACCATTCTGTGATTCTGTGTTATTCTGTGATTCAGAAGAAATATTTTTATCCATACTTCTAAGAAGACTGTAGTTGGCTCCAACGGACCACTTTTCTGGCTATTCCTTGGTACAGTTTGGGAATTGGAAGGCTTTCTTTTGTCTCTGTGTAGCTTGATGTATGACTCTGAGGCAACTTCTTCAGCAGTTAACTGAAACAAAAATTGGCAAATGGCTACTATGAAATTCCTATATTTTTATTTGTGTGTGTGTTTGTGCACACTGGCACCTTAAGGAAAAAAGTTTTTGACCGATCCTGAATTTTGAGACTGAACTTTCAATGCTGGGTTATTGGAAAGACCTGCAAGAAAAGGCATCAAGTTTTACTCCATTTGAAGCAGAAGAAAGCACTTATGAAATAATTGTATTTCAAACATGAAAATGCTTGCTGTATCTCAGAGTGATATTACAAGCTAAGAGGTCCTTTCTGAACCTCATGACTCAATGGAAGTGTCTCCCTGACAGTTTTATCTGACCCTGTCCTCTTTCAGTAAACCATAGAATGGTAGATGTTGGAAGGGACCCCTGGAGAACATCAAGTCCAACCCCACTATCAGAGCAGGATCACCTTGGGCAGGCCACACAGGAACAGATCCAGGTGGGTCTTGAAAGTCTCTAGAGAAGGAGACTCTACAACCTCCCTGGGCATCCTGTTCCAGTCTCCATCACCCTCACAGTAAAGAAGTTTCTCCTATTGTTGAGGTGGAACTTCCTGTGTTCCAGCTTGTGACCATTACCTCTCAATAATCAAGTGTACCTTGCCATTGAATCCTTTTAAACCACTGTTGCATTTACTAATAAACTTTGTTAACTCACTGTCATCTGTGAATAAAATACATTGCTGCTCCTCTCTTACACATGAAGTGCATCACTCTACCCACAACAAGTGAGCAGCAGCAGATGTTTTGAGAAGAGCAAAAAAGCTGATGCCTCACCACTCTACTCTCCTGGCCTTCAACAAACTGCCCTCTATGTACTTTTCCAGACAGAGGTGATGCCTCTTTTTTTTTTTTTTTTTTTTTAAGCCATTGATGAAGTTTTTATTTCATGTCATTGTGGATTTTCTGGAGGAATAGCTGAACCTACATGATGCAGATTATCTGATGAAAGCATTCCCAAATCATGGCTCTTAGGTAAAACATTGCCCATAAAAATTGTGAGCACTAGACAGCCTGTGAATAGAAGAAATACTGATGTTTACAACCATAAGGAAAACTGATGGGAGTTTGTCATTTATGCTTAGGAGTTTGTCACTAGCCATGGGTGGAGGAAGGATGGATCCACCCAAATAGGTCGTCCCAGTGGCTCTGTTGATTCTCAAAATCTATTAAAATGGCAAAAATAAATTTGGAAGGAAAAGAATTCTCTGACAATCCCCATTACCACCAAGAATTTGAAGAGTATGCAAGAGACAAAAGTTACTTATTTTTCTGGGGTGAGACCCAAAGCCATTTGAAACTTGGTGATTGTCTCATTAAACCCCCGTGATTTCAAATTTCTGGTTTTTTTGCTAACCCATTCCACTTGTTTCAACTAATTGACTGAACAGTGGCACACTGTGTTCTGTTTCTCCCCAGTTATTTATGTTCTACTAATGAGAAAATAAATAAATAAATAAATAAAGCCAGAGAAACAGAGAGACAGAGCCTTGGTAGTACAGTAATCTGCTGAAACATGCCAGAAGCTTTGGGTTTTTCACACTCCTGATGTTTGCCTTGACATGGATTGGGCCCAGTGCTTTTAATTTGCAAGAAGAACATTTTGTTTATTAAGAACGTGCACTGAATTGTAATAGGAAGCTGACTGACAGTGGCTGAGGAATTGTATAGCCTTGTGGATGATCTGCTTTCATATCTCAAAAACCTGTGGAGCTGGGTTCTGTATGGACATACTCCAAGTGTCTCCTTGATCAAGTCTGAGAGGTTGCCAAATGAAAATTTGATGCCTACTGATTTCCAGGATTCCATTCACGTAATCATGCAGAATCGCTATGGTTAGAAAAGACCTTTAAGATCAAGTCCAACCATTATCTAACTCTATCAGGGCCACTACTATGCCATATTCTTGAGTACCACATCTAGATGGCTTTTAAATACGTTCAGGGGTGGAGATTCAACCACTTCCCTGACCAGCTTTTTCCAGGCTTTGATAAACCTTACAATATAAAAGTTTTTCCTAATGTCCAATCTAAACCTCCCCTGGCACAATCTGATGCCATTTGCTCTTGTCCTATCAGCTGTGACTTGTGAAGGGAGACCAACCCCCACCTCTCTACAACCTCCTTTCTGGTAGTTGTAGAGAGAAAGGTGTCCCCTCAGACTCCTTTCCTTCAGCCCAAACAACCCCAGCTCCCTCAGCCACTCCTCATAAGACATTCTCAAGACCCTTCACCAGTCTGTTGCCCTTCTCTGGACCCCCTTAGCACCTCGATGTCTTTCTTATACTGTGGTTCCCAAAATTGAATCCAGTACTCAAGGTGCAGTCTCAGGGGTGCTGAATACAGTGGAAAAACTACTTCTCTAGTCCTACTGGCCACATTATTGCTGATACAAGCCAGGATGACATTGGCCACCTGGGCACACTGCTGACTCATCTTCACCTGGCTGTCAATCAACACCCCATGGTCTCTTTCTGCCAGGCAGCTTTCCAGACACTCCTCCCCAAGCCTGGTGCATTGCCTGGGGTTCTTATGGCCCAAGTGCAGGACTCAGCACTTGTTCTTGTTGAAACCAATATGATTGCCCTCAGCCCATCAATCCAGCCTGCCCAGGTCTCTCTGAAAAGCCTTGCTACCCTCAAGGAGATCAACACTCCCACCTAACTTGGTGTTGTCAAATGGCTCATGGCTCTCAGCGGAGGTCTTAAAGGAGAGGTTTGTTACTCCACCTAGCCTGAAAATCTGTTGGCTGCAGAACTAAATGTCTGGGAAATCAGGTATTGTGGTAACATTTCCTGACTGCTGCCAGTTACATACACAATAAAATGTCCATGACCTGTAACGGGGTCCTGGCTAAAACAGGCAGATGGACTGACTGTTTATCTCCACACATATCTCTGTCTGTCTGGGCTGGTCACCTAATTATGTCTGTAATTCACATCAATAAGGCTAAGGCACAGGTCTACAGAAAATATTATCAATGTATGGAAAAGTATTTTAAGTCTGTAAATTACTATAAACCTTCTTGGGGGCTTTACAAAGATATTGTCAGAACATACTGGATGGTAGAAAATTGGTTCTAAAATAGTTTCTTCATGTCATTCTCCATAGTATTAAACACCAAAATTGTGGATATAAATTCAGTGACAGCCTGAAAAAAAACATGGTAGAAGGGATGCAGAGCACAGCTTAAAAGTCATAGGTTTTGGTCAGTGTGTCTTTCTGCCCTTATCCTCCACATGATGCCAAGTAAAGATTAGAATTAGGTCAGAAGAATGGGATGAAAAAAAAAATTAGCTTCAGTTTCCTGTAGCCCCCTCTCCATGCCTGCAGAACTGAGTCTCAGTCTGACTCCTGCAGGCATCTTTTACAGGACATTCTGCACTGAGCAGATGAGCAAAGTGCCATGCCTTACCTAGCTTGATGATGTCAGTAATTATAAGCACATTCTGTGTCCAACTTTCTAAGTCTGGATGCAATCATATGTCACTCAGGGATAACTTGGTAGCCCTTGGACAGATAACCTCAAAGGATCTATGAAGACTAAGGTATAAAGATACACCTGATCATCTCCATTAGTATGGCCAGGACACAATAAAGAATTAACACACCTCGTGATCCCAGGATGGGGTTGGCAGCTGTTTGTTACATTCAAAAGGTACGTTTGACCGGTCACATGAAATTCCAATCCTGTCCTTAAAAGTCATCTTCCTTTTTGATAACAATAGTCTGTTTGCAGTGACATCCTAAAGCAAGGAAAAAAGTGGAGGGTGAATTGGAGCAATTTGATATGCATCTTCCATGGGCAATTCTTGGAATAGGGAGGACCTGGGAAATAAGATGCATATTGAGCCTGTATTCAGAACAGAAGGAAAAAAAAACAACTGAAGAACAAAACAATTAATGCTGACCTCTTTGAGCTGAGACTTGCATAGAAAGAGTGTGGGAATAAACCAATGTAAGTGACTACATTTCAGGGACAAAACCAGCAGATTACATCTTGACCTAATCAGTTAGCAACCTGCAAAGAGGTGATGTCCTATTTAAAACACAGCCAGGAAAAAAAAAAAAAAAAAACAACAGAGGTCAATACACTCACCTGGTATGTGGTTTTACTCAGGTAAGATAAAAAAGCATCAAAAGACTCTGCTTATCTCATCCAAGGCCACTAAATGGGCAATACTAGAGGAGTTTCAACCATTTTGAGATGAGCTCAGCAGTCTACCAAGGAGGTATTGATTACAGTGAACTGTATCTCCTGACAAGCTTGCTCAGTGCCAAGTCAATCATGGATGAGTTTATGAAGCTGTCTGCTCCGCTTATGCTGCCCAAAATGGTCTTGCGGGGTTTCTCTGAAGGAAATGAAAGAGCAGGCCTGATGTAAGATCTAATGCATCTTTCTGACAGAGAAGAAGTAAAATGTAGCTCTGGATTTACTATGTGAATTCCTTTGAAACTAAGGACTGAATGTGAAGCTGTTGAGAAGGACCCAGCTAGAGAAGGTAACCTAAACCAATCCATCCACCCATGGACTGGGGAAAGAATCTGTTCTCCTTATGAAGAAGACTTCCACAACCCTCCTTTCTCAGTTGGATGGGATATTAGTAGCTTGTAAGGATAAAATCAGATGTTTGTGGGAGTATCTGAGAACTTCAGATTCCATTAAAACTGGTGGTTCACTCCACCATAAGGTTTCATGCCCTGGTGCCCTGTGCCCAAATATCACAGTGGTACAGCAGCTGTACCAGGAAAAGATGCAGGAAACATATGAAGAAATTAGATGCCAAACTCTCCTTCATTTATATGCTGATTTGCAGTCTCTTTGAGATAAAGACATTATTCTGTGATCAGGATTGGTCCATTCTACCTAAATGGAATCTCAGTAGCAATGGTCACTCTGTTCCTCAAAAAGCCGAACCCAAAACAAAACAAAAACACCTGCATTTTATTATGGCGGAGTTGTTTGTTTTCTTTCATATGACTGAGGTATTTTATTTATCTTTCCCTCATTCATCACCTCCCTTCACCTTTGTTTTCTTGTAATATTCCAGAGCAGGAACAGGTAAATTGTCCCCCTGTAACTGAATAATCCCTTGACTGCTGTTATTCTGACTTGGTGAAGAGAAAGGTACAAAATTGCAGTCAAATTCCTGAAGGCTGAAAGGAATTTGGTTGTGAAGAGCAGAGATTTATGGCTCATCATTTGGTCAGAATGTGTAAGTGATGGTCCCATTTATGTTCCCTAATGGTGAAAAGCACCTAGAGGCAGAGGGCTTAGCAACATCCCCAAAAAGATGTGCATGGTGGCCCAGCTTTACAGCAGCCCCTCTCCAAAGCAGTGCACTACACCTGAATGATCTTCCTGCCTCAAGAAAATGTGGTGGCAATAAAATTCAGAGATTAAGTCCCAGTTTAAATTTGGGTAATAGTCCTTCTGCCTGCCTTAAAATCCTAGAGCTGTGCCTTGAGAGCCTTTCCCATTTGCACAAGAAGGTGGCCTTTCAGACAGGTACCTTCAAAGTCCACCCTTCCTACAGCAGATATGTTCATGTTTGAAAGCAAATATGCACATGACAAAGAATTTTTGACATACCTTTTCTGAGAAATTTAGTCTTTGACCATTATAACTGTGGGGTGTCCCTTGGGTATGATCAACACCATATGCCAAGAGTAACAATTGCAATATCACTTCCTTTCTATGACAACAGGACTAGCACTATGTCCCTTTCCCTTCGTCAGCTAACATCTTCCCCTCTCCCCATCAGAATCTCTCTCTCCCTCACATGACAGTTAATATAAAAATCACAGTCTCTGTGTTAAACTGGTTGTGTGTGATGTGCTCATCTGTGTGAACAGTTCTGGAACTCTGTTTTTCCTCTCTTTTCAGATCAAACACAGTGAGTGCATTTTCATGATGAGAAGCTTCCTATGGTCTGTGAATCTGTACAGGGTGAAATAATTGGAGTCTATGATCTTAAGAGTCTTTTCCAACCACTATATGATTCTGTAATTAATGATGTCCTATCTGGCTTTCTACATTTTCCTTTCTCTCACTTCTCTTCCCAGCCAAACCATTCTAGTCTGCCTATCCTTGAAGGCACAGAAAAATATAATAAGGTTTGTGGTGTATTTATGAAGGCTGATAAGGTTTGCTTTATGGCTTCTGGCCTTACAAAATGGTCTCCAAGTTGCAATGAAATCCTTTAAATTCATATGATTGCTTGAAGAAATTGAGGGAAGTGAGAGATATTGGAAATATTTCATCTGACAAAGGAAACGATTGCCAAATGGGCTTTTGCTTTTGCTTTATTGCAGAGCAATTATAAGAAGTGGGATCTACACTTCTGGCTTTAAACACAGTAAGAGTGTGACAATTCATATACATGACTTGACTTGCAAGTGCAACTGAAGGAAGTCTCACCTCAGTGATTTTGTCTGTTCTATCACCGACTCCTTGCTCTGCCAACCAAGCAGCAAGAGCTCATCTTGTTTTTATTTGGAAAATATTAAACTAAACTGCTCAGATTTTTTATTTTCCCCATAACAGATTTGCAAACCTGCAAGACAGGACTGGGAAGCCTCAGCCTGCCTGTATTGTCTTTGAATTCTGTTTCTGTATTAGATGTACATCCCTCAATGTGATGTACATCCCAGTAAAGTGCTTTTCTTAGCTAGCTGCCTTTCAAATGTTCCAGGTATGTACAGAATGTGCAATGCAACATGGTCTGACACAGAGGTCAACAATCTTCCCCAAGTGATATGCCAGACTAGTTTTCTCTCATAAAATTGAGATGAGATGAGCTAGAAAAAAAAATGCATCAGAGGACAGTGAATCCTGAATGATAAAGAAATGTCTGGTCTACTGTCAGCTAAAATTTGCTTTTCTGCAAAGTGGTGTCTTGTGTTGCATTTACAGGTCCACAGCAACTGCTGCAGATATCTGCTCAGAAGATGTGAGTGCCAGCCCAACATTACTTGTGCTGTAGGCAGCAGCTATGCTTTATGAAGATTTCCAGTGAATTGTCACTGTTGCCCAGACAAATTATGTGACCTTATTCATATAACCTGCCTCTAGGATATGGACTGTAGAGGCTAATTTTCCAAGGCTAGGCTTCCTCAGCAAGGGAACCATTTGCTTTTCTTTATACTCAAGATTACTGTAAAAAAACCACAGAGAACAAACAAGGATACCCAAATGTATGATCTAGTGCTCAGGTCACTACACTGGGATGTAGGTTTTCCCTCTAGATTTTTGGCATGTATGGCCTTTGGCAAGTCACACAACCTTTTGGCACTCCAAAATGGAGGTAAGACATTACATTGAAAACAGATTTTCCTTTCCTTTCCCTTTCCTTTCCTTTCCTTTCCTTTCCTTTCCTTTCCTTTCCTTTCCTTTCCTTTCCTTTCCTTTCCTT